>JAUTCZ010056827.1:0-18726 GCA_032273805.1 Melanodrymia brightae | reverse complement strand
TTGCATTTATTTAATATTTCGCACCGGTTGATTTTTGTAGACTTTTAGTATGTTAATCAATAGACCTTGTACTAACACTCTGTGAAAAAATTTAATCTATTGCAATTACTTTGACCTTTAGTAGTAATTTATCATAACTTTCCTGGCCTATAACGCTAAGAGAATCAATAAGTTAAACAACTTTCTGAGACAGGTTTCTGTTCACATTCCTCATTAAATCTATCTTTAAGCCGACTTGGAATTTGATGTGAAATTTTAGCATCCTTCTCCCATCACAAATATCTGTCCATTTATTCCAATTACATCCAGCGTGAACCGTGGCTGCCAGCGTAGACCTTTCCTGAAACTGGCTTAGAGTGGCAGTTTGTCATAGTAATATCCATTACAGAGCATCGCAATGACCTTTAAACCTAACTATGTTAGGATTAACCGCAGAAGAAATTACTAATACAGTTTGTAGCATATAATCTGATAGGGATTGCGTGAATTAAAGACTTTTTCTCAGTTAAAACAAGATAGGTAATATTACGTGTAAATGATGGTAACGCAAAACATGGAGAAATTTCTCTTCTTATAATGGTAAAAGATAAAGATACTGTTTGTTTGTTTGTTTGGTTGTTTTTGGTTGTTTAACGTCAACACTGGAACACATTGATTATTAATCAGCGGTTATTGGATGTCAAACTCACGGTTATATCGACACTTAGTCAAAGAGGAAACACACTGCCGCCACATAGGCTACTTTTCTTCGAATAACAGCAGGGGAGTTTTTATGTGCACTTTCCCACAGAGAGGGTAGTACACACCACAGCCTTTGATAGATCAGTCATGGATCCAATTAAGTAAGACATTGCCATCTGTAACAGCTATAAGGAAATCACATTGCACTTGCTAGAATCCTTAAACTTGACCAATGCCATTGGCCATAAGTTGGAGATCTTTCGAAAGCGATGCAGCTGCAGGATTTTAACAACTTCTACCTAGGGCCGTAATTAGCGGGAGGGGGGCGGTGGGGGGGGGGAGCAAGGGACAAGGGGTCAGACAAAAATCCATGACCCCTACTGTCTTACGCCTTCCATCCTCATTCGTTACAAGAATTCACCAGTCCCACTCCCTACCTCCGCCACAAAAAGAAAATCCTAGCTACGACCCTGCTGCCTCAATAAAATAACTAATGAAGAAATCCATAGACGAAAGCCACATTGATGATATCAAATGATGAAGTTGGTGCTGAGTTGAATATATTAGCAGAATGTCTCCAAAAAGTTTCAACCGGAGGACAAGCAATAGTACTTACCGTAAAACATAAATATCATGTTATTGATGCCACTCTATGCAAACTATTGTCACATCTTGGATACTTTTACTACTTTGTGGATACTATTGTCGGTACCATGTATGTGGAAACTATTGTCAGTGCGTGGATACTATTATCAGTATGTGGAAAGTAATATCCGTCTGTTGAAGCTATTGTCAGTCTGATTTTTAAGACTAGTATTTAATACGCCAGATGAATGACAATGACAAGGTTGGGGAGTATTACTCATTGCCGTATATTATATATATTTACAATAAGCATACAATAAAACAATGTTACTAATATCATAAGTAAGTTCACTCTTCTTGAAATAACTTGTCATTAATATGCAGTATTAAAGCTATTGTTGTGACCTTGTGAATGCTTTCTAGTCGTTTGGGAAAACACCAGTGCTGTTGCTGCATGGGGAAGGCAACACTGTCATGTTTTATAACTTGTCATTATTTCTTTTTAAGAGATTAGTTTGTCACAATGAAAGACCATTACTGTCTCTTTGGGGGATTTACCAATATTTTTATGTGACATTCATTTCTACAGTTATAATTCACGACTTGACACTATCTATTGAAATCTGAATCGATGTACATGCATTTCAAAATTAACACCAATTCTACAGATCTGCATAGCGCAGTGGTTAACATGTCGGGCTTAAGACTGATACGTACTGTGTTCGAATCACATTCGTGACATATGTGATTTTCAATCCCAGTACCGGTGTAAAAGGAATAGAAGTCCGTATGAATATAGGGTTGCAAACAGTTTATAACGCTATTACTATTAGACCTACATACCTATAGTTCAGCAAGACGTGCATAAATAACGTAGTTTTATTGGGTTTTATTTTTACATCAACGTAGGTAATATCTCGATTTGTGGATCAAGCTATTCGTTTCATTCCGTAAAGTTTCGTTTTATTATTTGGCACATTTTCTTATCATATTATACCTTACTTAGATTCCTACCAGAATTGCATACGTTTTACGCCAGCTCCATACTTGAGTGAGTGCTCCTCAAGGCTCAATGAGTAGGTGTACTACCACTTACACCAACTAGTGTCCACAACTGGTGTAGCAAAGGCTGTGGTATGTACTGTGTTATCTGTGGGAAAACGCAAATAAACGATTCCTTGATGCTTATCATAATAGGAGTAACGGGTTTCCTCTCTCATATTAACATTAACTTCTGTCATGGGCGGGCAGTCGAGGCAGCTGTCCAAAACAGACGTCCTTGAACTTAATTGGATATAAACACGTAACTATGTCATAACTAACTAACTAACCAGTTCTAAAACAGAATTCTTAACCTCATTATTTCAACAAGGAAATTGTCCAAAAGCTCTTTAATTACGTTAACATACAGATGATTCTGTCTGTAAATTCCTCACTTATAGCGGTCGAACAGTTTCTGCTTCATTGCAACACGTGTCCAATTCTTCTGAAGGAAAGGTGTTTCACATCACTACCTTTTTTTACCTAGAGTATTAGCTTCAAAATGCTAGAAACATTTCTTCAGTTCTTACATTCTTGTTTCGGCATATTGTATTAACTGTATGTCTATTACATACATTTTAATGTACATGACTGTATTGTCAAAAATATGACATTATTAAATACGGGTTAAGTGTGAATTATACCACAGTGCTTGCGAATCTAATCCTATTTGGGAGCGGGGCGTAGCTCAGCGTAAGAGCATCTGTTTAAGATTCGATAGGTCGACGGATCGACCCCTCTCGGTGACTGGTCCATCAATGGCCGTGGTGTGTTCTGTCTTGTCTGTGAGAAAGTGAACATAAAATATCCCTTGCTGTTATTCTGGAAGCGTAGCCTCTGTGACGAAGTTTTGATATTTACCGTGCGTTTGATATCCAATAACCACTATTTATAATAATTAATGTGTTCCAGTGGTATCGTTAAACAAACTTTATCAACATTTTGGCGCGAAAAGCGCGATCATAAATAAACAGAAGAAAAAACATTGTTCTTGTTTATCTACACAACTGCATACATTTATTATATGATTATAAACATCAACAGAAATTTCAAAATGTTATTATATTACGTAAAATTATTGCTTTTTGTATATTGTACGAATTAGTCGCTAAAACCTGAAGCTAATTAGTTCGAATACATTTAAGGTTGGATACGCAGCAGGACAGAAACGTTTGGCGCCAAAGTCAGTAAAAAACGTGTAGAAATAACCAGAACTCACAGCAAAATAGGATCTTGTTAATGATTGAATTACTTCAGACGTGAGTAATTTTTTCGAGTGAATCCTTTGAAGAAATTGTTTACTGTCTTATTCATCTGAGATCAAATGTGATGCAATAGGAAGATTCCAATGTATTATTCATACTCTGCGGCCAACCGCAGACACACACACACACACGCACGCACGCAGAGAGAGAGAGAGAGAGAGAGAGAGAGAGAGAGAGAGAGAGAAAGAGAGCAATGATCCACGACTGGTCTATCAAATGTCGTGGGAAAAGTGCACATAAAAGATCCCTTGCTGTTATTCAAAGAAGTGTAGCCTATATGGCGGTAGCGGGTGTCCTCTGTAACCAAGTGTCGGTATAACCGTACGTTTGACATCCAATAACCGCTGATTTCTAATCAATATGTTCCAGTGGTGTCGCGAAACAAACAAACTGTATCACTATTTTTGCGCGAAAAGCACGATTACGTGAAGACGTAGGGAAGCGTGCTATACGCAAATATATAATCAATGTGTTCCAGTGGTGTCGTTTAACAAACAAACTTTAACTTTAAATAATGTCATATCAGGCGTGTCGTCTGTAATTGAAAACGTAACAGGAAACACAAATGTGTGCTCTGCAGGAAGATTGCACACAAACATGGGGACGTTCTTCATTTGTAATATGTCCTTCAGCTACAGGCCACCATCATCAGAGATGTCTGTTTTCATTACAAATCTCATACCAATAGTCAAAAAGCTTTCAAGTAATTTTATAAACATGTATGGCCAAATTACTTTGCCCAAAGCCGTTAAGCCGAAAAGGAGAAGAGTAGGAGAAAATCAATTTGAAATTGGGTGGTGGTGAAACCCATGAAAGAAATCCGACATCACATTACGGAGTTAATTCCTGCAAACAACTTGAAGCAGTTAGGTGGCCCATTGCGCATAATCCAGTCGAGATGTTAAAACGAACAAATCAATTCGCCACAAATCGTTCTGGCTTGCCAGTACTTCACCAATGCCTTGCTTGTGTAACGAAGACTAGCATGCGTGTATAGTCTGAAGAGCGGGGTGTAGTCCGGCGGTAAAGCGTCCGCCTGCGGCTCGATGGGTCGAATGATCGATTCTCCTCAGGCGACCCTATTGGGTTATGTACCGTTCCAACCAGTGATGCACAACTAGTCTATCAAAGGCCGTGGTGTGTACTATCCTGTCTGTGGGATAGTGCACATAAAATATCCCTTGCTGTTATTGGAAGAATAGTAGTCTACGTGGCGGCGTTTCCTCTATGACCAAGTGTCGATAAAACTGTGCGTTTGACATCCAAAAACCGTTGATTAATAATCAATGTGTTCGAGACGTGTCGTTAAACAAACAAACAAACAAACAAACAAACAAACAAACAAACTTTATCTCTTTTTTTTTAGATTTCAAAATAGATTTAATCTTTACTCTTTCGATGTCTTTATGCGCAAATTTCCGAATATACAATGAAGTGTTAGTATTTTACTTTATATTATGCTTGGGAAAACTTTCACAATTTTTCCTATCTTCAAATAGGAAAAAACCCAAGACAGAGAGTTTTCATTAATATGTTATAGACACCAGAAACGGCAGCAGACGCCATAAACAGCATGACAGATTCAGCCTGGCACCAACCCGACAGCAGACGCCATGTTGCCAATCTTCACACAAAGACGCAGCCGGTTTAATTTTTTTGGTAGCTCAAGAAGGTTATGGCCCATTAGAAGAAACGCGCTACCGGGAGGCACTGTTATGGCCCATTATGTGAATCAAAACATCAATTCCTTTCACATCTCTCGGAACGCCAACAATTCCGAGGTGCAATCCTGAAATGTGTGCAGGGTATTTGGATGTCTATAACGTCCTGTGGATTATGGTGAAGTGAACAGTGATTTCTAGTTGTGTATAATGTAATATTATATGTTTATCTAATCTCCCATCATACACTCCATCCATCTAATTCAATTCAATTCTTTTTTTGTTGCTCGAAACCAAATTTACTGATGGTCATAGAGCCCAACATTTAAATCATTAACCTGTCTGGTTTGTTTTTCATTATTATGTATTTGTTGCAAAATAGAAATTTCTGAAAATATTTCTAGTTATTAGAGTAATACATAGGGAAGGACTAGCTGGTTCCGTTCCGTTACGATTCGTTTTAGGTGCTTTATCGACTGAATGGTTTAGACAACCCCGCCTTGGGTAAAATCCGCCATCAAAGGCCGGGACCCAATGCCAAGGATATACCCAAAGTGAAAATGGTTCCAGTGCACACGTCATTTTATTGTTTTTTTTTATCATTATAAATGGTCGCCCTTCAAACTATTTCCTGGTGCCGACCCTAATTTTATTGTAGTCCTGGGGGTATAAAGTAATTAAACTAAACATATCGGATTGCTTACCCTCCACTCTCTCTCCATGTACGCCTAGGTCAACCTCACCCCCACCCAAAACGATCAACGATGTCGGCAAGAATATCGAATACAATTATAAGGTGCAATTTAAATGTAAAGTTTACATTTCAAATCTAAAGACAAGCAATTTCTACTTTCTACAAGAATTTAGAAGCCAGCTGTTAACAGCGCCTAAAAGACGTTGATATTAATTCTAGCTCTATGTGTGTCGCCGGAAGTTGGTAACCGTAGGAGTGGTTGTGTAAGCTTCTATTTCACACAAACCGAACAATGATGGACACAGTTGTCTCTGTAATTGTTGATATAATCTTATCTGTATATAGTGGAGCCTCGCCCAGCCTCGCGTATGTTGTTCCTTGTTTGTTGATCTTGACGGTGATCTCGGATCTCTCACTTCATCATTATATGTAATTGCAAAGGCAAATACTGTATTACGTATGTCTGTTGGATAACAAAACTAACAGTTGCATCTTTATCGTGCACAAGAGAGCGGTAAGTGGCTCAGTGTAAGATCGTCCGTCTGAGGCTCGAAGGGTCGATGGATCGATCCTCCTCAGTGGATCTGTTGGGTTATTTCCCGTTCACATCTGTGATCTATGATTGGTGCATCAAAGACCTTGGTGTGTGTTATCTTGTACCTGGGAAGGTGCACATAAAATACCCCTTGCTGTATATTTGGTAAGAGTAGCCTATGTAGCGGCGACGGATTTCTTCGTAGTCCGATCAAACATCCCTTAAACTTGTCTAACATTTCAGGAACCGCGGAGCAGGTGGGGCAGGGATATAGCTCACCCCCCCTTCCCATTTTGTTTTACCAAAAATAATATGGATTATAATATAAATTATTTTTAAAATTTCATTCCCTCCCCCAACTTTCTCTTGGGACCCCCACTGCTTAACGTGCTCCGTGGGTCCTGCATTGTTACATTAATCCGAATCCGATAAATTGTAAAATATACATGACACCAAAGTGACTACTTCAATTCTGCAGGCGCCTTGTGTCACAGACTTTACGGATATTAGCTTCGTTTGAGATCAGTGTTTCCTGGAATACACATCATTATATTAAATAGAATATCAAAAATGTTTGCCCGATCAATTATTTTAAATAGACGGAAGACAAACTGGTCGTTATATTGTTGTAAATCTACGGGGGTTAGGCGTTTGGAATGGTCATTGCAGTATCAGATGGCAGACCAATTCTATTTCTAATTAGTCTCATATCTGAACAAACAATAATAATAATTATAACTATGTTTGATCTGAAAACGATCCAGGAAATGTACGTTTTTAGTTAAATTATTATAGCGAATCAAATTAGAATTAGGAATTTGTTTTGTTCATCTTTCGGTTATGAAGAATAATCGATGAACAAAATTGCTTTTTCACGTTTCCTGCCCAGAGTTTTATTTCGTAACACGTTGTGATTGCAATTATATCTTCAACATAAAACATAATAAGCAGATGCCTCGGTGACTATTTCAGTGTTATATGCAATTATCTGAAAATAATTGAAATTCGAAATGCACATCACAGTGTCTACAATAAAAGTACAATCAACGCAATACAATGTCATTTCAATGTTATGCCGGAAAATTATTTCATATTATAGCATTAATATAATAGTTTAGATTCCGCATCAACGCATTGGAAGTTGGCATTCGAACAATGGAAAATTTAACTTAAACTTACCATGTGAAGAATCGACTACGAATAAGAAATTGAAATTATTTTTTTATGTGAACAAAGGGAGACAACTATGTCAGGAAGGAAGCTGGAAAATTTCAATTTTTTTACTATGATCTTTTTATATTTAATCTTATAGTATCAAACGCGCCAGATATTACACTAACTTTTTTTAAATTTCAATTACTTGTCATTGCAAATGCCATTTGTTTCTTAATGTATTTTTTCATTATTAAATACATGTATTATCAAATAGACGTTGTAGCCTTTTTAGGTTCTGTCACGGATACTGTGTGTTAGAACCTTTAATAGATATTGGCACTTTGAATTACTGGCTTTTATCAGTACCATCGCTCTGTAAATATTCTTCCAATCCCAACCCCGTTCCATTAAACAAGATGAGTCTATTTTCTTAATTTATCTGCGACATTAGAGGTTGGTGTGACATTAAACGTGGCTACAGTGCCTTTATTGACAAAATTACGATTACGACATTAGACGGGAGCATTGCAACATCAGGCATCAATGCGACATAACACATTGATTATTAATCAGCGGTTATTGGATGTCAAACACACGGTTATATCAACACTTTGTCAGAGAGGAAACTCGCTGCCGTCACACAGGCTACTCTTCTTGGAATAACAGCAAGGGATCTCTTATGTGCACTTTCGCACAGACAGGATAGCAGACACCACGGCCTTTTATAGACCAGTCCTGAATCACTGGTTGGAACGGGAATTAACCCAACGGGTCCCCTGAGGAGGTTCGACCCATCGAGCCGTAGAGTATGTGAGCTTAGCACATTCGAGATATCGTAGTTCAAGATATCCATTATCGTCATTCAGTTATTTCAGGTATACTATGTACATGTAGATAGTATTTGAGCTTACACCTTTCGAGATATCGGTAGTACGGTTAGTTTAAGATATCCATCATAGTTTCAGTGGTGTAGTTTCATCTTATTATTTAACCCGATATTTCCGACCTTGCATTCCTATTCCACCGTGTCATCATGATGTCAATTTGGAGATGTTTCGGCGGCTAAATATTCATGTTGCGTGTGAATTGTAAACTGATTGTAGACTGATTGCCGTCTCAATGCTCCGCTAATTTTCGTCGTCGTGGAGGCAGTAACGTCCCACAGAGGACAGCTCTTCGTACTTCCGGTCACCTCTTCGTACTTCCGGTCGTTGAGAAAGTCGACTTCCCCCAAGTAGTCATTATGAAGACTTCAAACCGAGTTTCTCACTGAGCGCTTGTCCTGACGTGTTCTGTTTTACCACTTGCACTCAAAAATGAATTATGTAAAACAGAGCTAAAAAAATTGAAGAATAAATAGAATGGGATTTTTAAAATCTCGTTAATTAGTGAAGTGTAGCCATGGAAACAATCGATGTTTTTAAAAATACTTGCGCTAAAAATAAATAATGTAAAATAGATAGAAAAAAAAATAGAATAGATAAAAAGTAAATTTGTTAAAACTCGTTAATTAGTAAAGTGTGGCAATGGAAACAGCCGCTGGCATTTTAAAACATAATCCCGTGTGACCATTTTCTTTAAAAAATGAATTACGTAAAACAGATAACAAAAAAAGAAGTAAGGAATATGCACTTTCCAACTTAGAGGATAGCACACACCACAGACTTTGACGTAAGTAATGTAGTAGTGGCTGGTATAGGATAACTCTCAACAACCCCAGTGATAACTTCGAATGGTTCAATGGGTAGATGTACACCAGTTACACCAACAAATGTATCACTACTGATATAAAAAGGCCGTGGTACGTATTGCCCTGTCTTTGGTAAAGAGCATAATATAATAGATCCCTTGCTATTATTAAATAGGAGTAGCGGGTTTTCTCTCTCATACTAACACTAACTTCTGTGCTACTATGAGAATTGAGAAGGATATGAGAAGGAATTGAGAAGGATATGAGAAGGATAAGAAAAGGATATGAGAAGGAATTGAGAAGGAATTGAGAAGGATATGAGAAAGAGAAGGATATGAGAAAGAGAAGGATATGAGAAGGAATTGAGAAGGATATGAGAAGGAATTGAGAAGGATATTAGAAGGCAGGATCTTCCTGTGTCACGTAAAACAGACGGATGATACTCGGATACTAAAACCATTTGTATATGTATTCAACATCTCCGTTATTATGCAATGAAACAAACTTTGCTGCGATTGTTCAATCAGGATTTGGAAGATCTATAAGAACTTTGAGCTGGGGAATGATCATTTAATTGTCTGTCCACTGTACTACATCCTGGAGGTCAAGAGAGCGACTGGCTGTTCGCATCCTCACAAACACGTTCCAGTGAGCTGCAGTTGACTTTATGAATAGTGCAATTTGAGACATGTGTGAGAATTCTCATTTTCCTGTTTGTGGATCGTCATTTATTTTGACGAGCTCGCAGAAACAGATTATTTCTCAACAAGTTCAATATTTGTTGTAGCGCGTGTGAAGTTGACGGACAACAGTTTGAGATGAAATTTGCTCACAGATTGAGATACTCACAGATTGCTCACGCATGTTAGATGGTAGTGTTGCACTTACGGTGAGGAAATATTCTAATACATCCGGGCTACATTCATATGATTTGTATTTTAGGTTCTCTTCTGCTACGGTGTTAGAAAATGTCATTGTTTCCTTGTTCGTACGATTAAATACCGTTAACTTCCTCGCGCGCTCGCTCGCTCGCTCTCTCTCACTCACTCACGCACGCACGCACACACAAACGCACGCACGCACACACACTCAGACATCCACCCACCCACTCAGACATCCACCCACCCAAAAACCCACCAAAAACCGAAACCCACTCACTCACTCACTCACTCACTCGCACGATCTAACAACTGAGCTAGATTCCACTTCTTAATAATACGAATTTGATCCATTTTTTTACAATGACTTCTTAAACTATTTCGAGATCGTAAATCTTTAAATATCAGAAAATACATTTAATTCGATTGTAATTCCTCAAACCTGTTGAGGAAGTGGCGATGTGTATTTCTTAGAGTGGAAGTTAAACATTTAATGTTTGAACTTTGCCCTTAGACTATTTCTGTATTTACCCAGGAAGTTAGAGATCGATGCAGGTAAACTTCTCTTCTGCTAACTTCCCACTTAGAAAGCAAGGAGACTGAATTGCATTACGCATGATGATAATAATATAAAATGTTCGCTCTTCAATTGATGGGAGCGGGGCGTAGTGATATACGACAGGTCTATCAAATACCATGGTGTGTGCTATCCTGTCTGTGATAAAGTGACGTAGGTGATCTTTGCTATTATTCCAAGAAGAGTAGCCTATAAGGCGTAAGCGGGTTTCCTCTGTGATCAAATGTCGATATAACCGTGCACTTTCCCACAGACAGGATAGTACACACCAAGGCCTTTGATAGACCAGCCGTTGATCACTGGTTGAAACAGGGCATAACCTAACGGGTTGCCCGAGGAAGATCGATCCTTCGACCCATCGAGCCGCAGGCGGACGTTTTACCCGTGGAATACTCCCCGGTCTTGCCAAGGAAGACGATCAGCATTACAATATGCATGTAGATAGAAGACCCAGTGGATTTCACTTAAATAGTCCGTTGGCCCGCAAGACATAATTATAGACCTATTCCGCGTTGTGGTTTACTCGTGGACCATAGCAAATCGGATTTATAATATATTAATGTAACCTCAGTGGTCTAATAAAATGAAGATTGTAAATTAAAAGGAAGGTAAATTGATCCTCTGGGATTCTTGGAGGAAAACAAACAACAGAATTAGCCTGCCATGAACACGGAGAGGTCATAGAAACGTTGAGTTCATCCTCAGAGTTCGTCCACAACAACTATCACCATATTATGTGACATGCAATATTTATTGTGTTTGTGTGTACCGGAATGCAGACCAAAACAGAACAGATTGAACAGAACACAACATAACTTTATAACATCCAAGCTGTTGTGGGAACGTTAACAATTAGGTTTTACATGACAAGACAGGATGGGGTTTACATATCACCACTTCTGAGATACTTCTGAGGGCATCTTCGTTATATATTATGGCTCAGAAGTTGTTTCATAAGGGTTATACTGTCCATGGGTTGATGAAAACGTTCTATGGTAGACATTCAGAGGCTATTTCGCAACATGACATCATTTACACAAATGATGTCTGATGCAAAATCTTATTTTGACAAACTATATGGCGGTGCTTACGACGGGTGCCACCGATGGAGCAGGATACGCTCAACTTTCGCGAACACCTGGTATCATTACTACGTTGGCAGTGATTCGTGAATATATGCCATATGTGACCATCATCAAGGGCCAAAAATGGTAAATATATTATACGCATTTTCGCCACAACGTGAGCTCGTAAAAACCACTAAGAAAAACCAATGATCCTTTTCATCTGAATTTATTAATTTTGAATGCGTAAACAAATATAATTATGACAGTTTTTCATTAGCTTGGATGTTATTATGTATTATTAATATTTCACCACGAACTTGTTTCTGAATTGCTAGAACTCATCCGATACATTATTGCCAAACTCACGTGCAGGTTTTATTTAAATTGCGCAGATAGCACGTGCGATGACGCTGACAAATCAATCCGTTTTCTCGCGTATAATAATAGAATTCCGATAGTAATAATAATATTCAATTCCGAAAACATTTAAATTTAAATTTGAAATTGAATTTCTATGTTAATTCTTAGACTTGGACTTCACCAGTGTCAAATATGTTATTTTAAATGAAATAATTTAAAAATTAATTAAAATAATTTATTGTTATTCTTTGATTCGTGTGATTATTTTTTTTGGTATGGATTTTTTGATGATGCAAATTCAGATCTTGACTGAATAATGAATAATCATGTAACCTTTTAAAAAAATTAGCTGTCCAACATTCTACTCATCACCACCCACAAGTGGTCTCCGTGGCGCAGTGGTTAACTCATCCATAAAACAAGATAATTTTTTATTACCTACAAGTCCTATCTAGAGTTAATGTAAGAAAAAATGCTATAAAACTATGTGTTTGATAAAAGTCTGATTGGGACTAGGTTTCCTAGGTATGTAAGTCCTATAGCATTATACACTGTGTCGGACCTATATTCCTACGGACTTCTATTCCTCCGGATCGAACCCATAGCGACTGCTCCGCAATGTTCAATGGGTAGGTGTACTTTCACTTACACCGACCAGTGTCCACAACTGGTTTAACAAAGGCCATTGTACGTACAGTCATGTCTGTGGGAAAGTGCATATAAAATATCCCTTACTACTTATCAATAGTGGCGAATTTCCTCTACTATACTATCACTAACTTCGGTACTGCGCGACCATGACAGACGTGTTTGAACCTTAATTGGATATAAACACGTAAATAAATTATAACTAGCTATAACTGACTACGCATTACGAATTACGCATATAAGGATTACAGACGAATTAAATTTGCGCTTTAATTGGTCACAAACGTTTAATACCTGCAATGTATAGAATGGAATAGCCAGCCAATGACTCAATGCCATATTCACATTATAGGATTATTTCAATGTTCTCACAACAGTTAACACGGGTATTTTAATTCTTATTAATTATAATTCGTGTAAATAGAATGAATTTCAATACAATAAATTGATTATCTTTACATTGCAGCGTGGCGTATTAAAGCAGAAAACCAGTTTGATTGTTCGAAGTTAAAATTAACAACTAATTGATTCGCCTTCTTTGAATACGACTCGTTACAAATGAGATTCACGATATTGAACGTTTATAAAACAAACTTGTGATCAATATTTTCAACATCCGTTCTTTGTAGTTGGTTTTTAGAAGACAAACTGAAGAAGAATGAAATATGATAAATTATATACCAATTAAAGAATTTATTTGGTGAGCGTCTGTTTGCAGATTGAAATAATAATCCATTGTTTAATATTATTAAGCGAATGCTGTGTTTCTGTATTGAAAATGCAAAACATGGTTTTGTAGGATGCTATCCTCGTTCTATAATTACACATTAATGTAATTTGAAATACTAACAAGCTAATACCACGATTGAAATGCATTATGTGCATGTCATGATCATTTACTAATCAATGTTACATTACCTCTCTTTTCGATTTTAATTATTACATTTAGCTAGGTGATTATGAAATAATTGATTTCGTTTGTGATGATAGTTGGTGTTTTAAACATAGCTGTTAGCCATATATCGTTTAATTTGTTACTATATGTTAGTCTCTCTATTCTTCTTCCAATTAAATATACGCATTCGCTGATTTGATTACAGTGGGTATGCTTGCACATATATGTACACAACTCAAAAACAAAAGCAAAAAATATATTTAAAAAACAAAATTGGAAAATAATTATAAAAACAAATATGTCGTATGTTGTCAGTTTTTCTCAATTATTGAAAATCTCTATCAGGTTAGGACATGCAGCTAATTAGCTAGAACACTTCTAAGGTCACGATATTGTTTGGAAATGCAGCAGAGTGTCAAAGTTTGACGCCAATCATAATGTAAAAACAAACATCATTGTAGTTTCTGGTCACAATGAATTGTTTCCATTTATAAGAATGGATCCTACGACCACCAGAATGCCTCATCAACGACAAATGCCAATCAAGACTGAGCCACTTACTGACAACATTCTATTAAGATTCACCTTATTAAAAATAACAACGGCGATCAATATGTCCAAGCATTGAGCACTGTCAAATCCAGATTGTAATTTCTCATTCAATTTAAAGAAATTGTTCATTGTGGTTAACCTTTGGTCACTTAGACAAACATGGCTCTACCTCTGCGCTTGTATTCAGCATACGTCAACCTCTTCCGGCCACACGTCTGCTGTGTCTGTACCATCTGAACAGGACTTGAAGACTCACCACAAGCTGCTGCCACTGGACATCGTCATGTCCACATCTTAATAACAATTTAATTGCCAACACGCGTGATCTATACCGTGTGACCGTCCTACCTGCTCTGTTCGTCTTGTCCTGTATTGTGATGTTTATATGACAGAAAATTAATAATCACTTATCTGACCTCAGGACCCGGGGACCAACGAGCATGGATGGCCTTACCGGTGATGGCCATGTTGTTCACAGATCTTGAAGAACAAGATATCTTCAGATGATACACAAAGTCGATATTGTCTACGGGAGACCTGCCTGGTGAACTTTGAACTTACGTTAGGCTTTGCAAATTACGTGTCTGATATGGAGACTTGTGGATAACATTGGTAAATATTTGAGAGTAAATTTAATTAGGATTCCAATCATCTTAGGGGTGGATAGAAGACCCCGTAATGCTAGATTTTCTGCCTGAGAAATGCACCACATAAGCGTGAACAGTTACTGGAGGTCTGTATTAGTGATGTGGTTGTTGACTCGTTTGTCGATATAGGAACTTTTAACAGTCAAAGATCGACATAACACTAATATACTGGCTACTGGTACGTCTGTGACGGCAGCGGGTTTCCTCTATGACCAAGTATCGATATAGAACGGTGCGTTTGACATCCAATAATTCCAGTGGTGTCGTTAAGCAAACAAACTTGTTTAGTGAAAGTAAAAAGATATAGAATACTTGATCAGATTAGATGTTCAAAATGATATCTAAAAAAAAATGGATCCGATGTTTATAACAGCAAACACTTAGCCAGCGTAACACTGAAGAGTGCATAGCTGCTATAATGGAGTTTACTGTTAAGGTATATGACGTGCTGGAAGAGGTTGCAGGGGTGAACTTAATACATTTCCAATCAACCACAGCTCCTTGAATCTATCGTATTAAATAGATTCGTCGGAATTTCCCCCGTTATACGTGTTGACTATTGAGAACATGCATATAATACTATTGATAGAACTATATCAAAAAGAGTAGTACATGTACATGTATATATATGTGGGTGTAGCTGCTTCTTCTGTGTGGAGCGTGTCGTAATTACATGTTTGGGTGTCGTTAAATGAACATTTCAGATGGCGACATAATCAAACAACACGTGGTGATGGTCATAATATTTATAATACATCCACTTACTTCTCGATTATACTGGGACATTGGATCCTGGTTATTAAGTGAATGTGGGCACCATAATGTCTAGAACTAACGTCAATTCACTGGAATCAATGAAATTTTCACTCATTAAATGAACATGTCTCACGAAATATTGTATAATGTCGACGTTTAAGCTTGAACTATTTCCCATGCTAGGGGACGCCCAACATGTTTACAAAATAATGTACTTGATGGAGTTCCGCCTCCGTGTTTCTTATACACTGCACATGATGACATGGTGATCATGTCATACAGTCCCATGTATCTTTAATTCAGCGGGTCAAATGATCAATCCTCAGTGGATTATGTTCCGTTTCAACCAGTGATCAACGACTGATCCATCAAAGGATGTGGTATGTGCTATGCATCATGAATGTAGGAAAGTGCCACTAAAAGATCCCTTGCTAATATTCGGTAATGTAGGAATAGCCTATGCGGTGGAAGCGTATTTCCTTGATGACCAAGTGTCGATATAACCGTGCGTTTGACATCCAAAAATTAATAATCAATGTCTTTAAGTGGTGTCGTTAAACAAACAAACAAACTTGATCTTTTTATCATTTTAAACTACAAAGCAACTATCTGTTTGCTTAACATTTGACGATGAATTTTCACAAATATGAATATTATTATAACAGATCTAAGAAATGAAAGCGAGGTTCGCGAGAAGTCAAGCCCACATAGTTCAGTAAATAATCGGACATGGAAAATGTCATGGCTGTAATGTTGATAATTAAAGAAGCCATGTTCAAAAACGATCCTTAATCGGCAAATATTCACTTCCATATGTATCGAATTGGTTCTCGTCTCCGAGCCTTTGGAAGAACATTTGTGCACTGTACAGAATGCTGACTTGAATACCATGATAGCTCAACATCTGTAGTTGCAGGTTACAAATTTAAGATCCCCCTCAAGTAAAATAAACTATACAGAGGTGAAAATATGTAACCAATTTGACTTTTTTTGGCAGTCTCTGATTCGGTTATTGAAGACAGGTTTCTGTGTGTTTGTACAAGACGATGTTTTTTATTCGCTGGTAATAAGTTCCAATTTAAATGACAGGTTTTATAGATAATGTACGCTCGTATGATTTATATATACACGAATATAACGGGGTAAAAAAAAAACCTAACATGAAGCAGTTTGACTGTCTGTATGTAAATACCGTCTTCGTGGTGGCTTCTGTTTGGTTAATTTAACTGTACTTGTAAGGTTGCCATGCATATAATTAAGCATGTTGTCATAGTAGAAAAATATGTGTCCGTTCCATAGGGGAAGCCTGAAGACAAGTAATTATTGCTCACGCCGGCACCAGCTGTTTTCACTAGGTAATGTTTTCATGAATTTAATTATAATACGTAAGACGCCTACGATTTTCAAATCTGCCTTGCGTTCAATAGGGCGAGCGATCGCGAACAATTTGACTGGTACCGATCATGTACTATCACATCACATTCATTTAATGTTAGATGCAAACACCTATGTCAAAACATTTTGTCTCGGTAGCAAAACGCTCACCGTATTGAACGCAAGGCTGTTCCATGAATTGAATTTTAATATATAAGACGCCTACGATTTTCAGGGAGCCCCTTGGCGTAATATTAATAGAGAACTCAAGTTTTAAAGTAGTAAGTATACAAAGATAGATATATTTCTATAATAAAATCATCAAATGCATTTATTTATTTATTTATTTATTTATGTTTGTTTAAGACTATAATTATTATAAAATAAATAAATACAAACATACAAAATAAGAACAGATAATATGAAACACCCTGTACAAACCTGTATATAAAGACCACTCACGATATGAACCTTAGTACGTTATACATGGTGTCAAACCTAGTACGGACTTTACAGCGGTGATTCTTGAGTGATTGTTTTATAAAGGTGGACTTAATAGCAAGTGCATCTGTAGACTGATTGTGCAGTGTATCCCCTTTGATAGGAAAATAGCTCCGCAAACAATGTTTTAAAATATACGCAGAATGGTTTCATAAAATCGTCTTTATTATCTTTGGAAAGAAATATATTAAACACATATGTTCGATGTTTTTCTTATCACCCTTACAGCGGGAAGGGATGGAAAACATAATATATCCTACATACATGCCAAATTTCGTTCAGTCGACAGTTGTGGGACGAATTCTGAAATGGACCTATAACACCTTTCACTTTCCACAATGTTAATTTATCAATAATTATTTTCTTTGAAACATATATATTATTTAAAAGTCTTACAATGTTTATTACTTGACTTGGAATTAAATTACTTACAAATTTATATACATGCATTAAATAAATCATGAAAAATTAATATTGGTGTAATTTCAATGGACTAAATTAAACCAGATAATTCAGACATCACGAGTTTCCAATACGCAAGCTCATTCAACACATTGCAATATTGTTTACTTGGTGCTTGCTTTGTGATCTCTATTTAATATCGCATGCTGTAGTAAATCCATGTATAGTCAACAACGAGTGGAATATGATTGTATAAACATATCCTTTCACATTTTACACCAAATAAAAGATAATCTTTTCAAAATCTTTTTCGATTTTTAGCATAAAAGTTATTTGTCTAACGTCTGTAGAGTGTGTGCAAGTTATAACGTGACGATATGAAGGCTTTGTTCTGCACAATGAATTGAAAATATTTAAGTTGAAGTATTGTGATAGATATTTAAATGTAAATAAACTTCGATGTATTATCTCGGATCTAAAGGCAAGTACACACGTTTCAACAATTTTGTGGCGCCACGTTGGGAAAGATGTTGCCAAAGATAAAGATAAAAGTTTGTTTGTTTAACGACACTACTGGAACACATTGATTATTAACCAGAGGTTATTGGATGTCAAACGCACGGTTATATCGATACATGGCCAGAGAGAAAACCCGCTGCCGCCACATAGGCTGCTCTTCTTTTAATAACAGCAAGGGATCTTTTACATACACTTTCCCACAGACAGGATAGCACACCACATGGCATTTGATAGACCAGTCGT
>JAUTCZ010056816.1:0-10296 GCA_032273805.1 Melanodrymia brightae | reverse complement strand
GTTTTGCGCTGTGGAGGATCGATCTCTCGACCCATCCCGCCACAGGCGGACATTCTACCTCTGAGCTACATGTACGTCCCGCTCCCGTATTATGTAATACGTTGAGGTGCTGTATTACGTAGTAGTTGAGGTGTGGTATTATGATATTTGAGGTGCGGTATTATGTAATAGTTTAGGTGCTATAGTATGTGATAGTGTATTATATAAACGCCTGTATATTAACTTATTTGGGATACTCGGCATTCAAATCATTTTAATATTATTGTTTTGTTGTGGTGATGTGCCAAAGCTGGTTATAATGTAACATTAGATAATGTTTTAAATAATGAACATGGCAGTAAAACATGGTGGCAGGTTCTTAAACAATATGTAAAGCACAAGGATAATTCTAAATACATGTTTCCGCAATCGAAAATGAGGGAATTGTACACGAACAGTTATGAGTTAATTCTAAAATTATATTGACTTTTTTTAAAAGTACATTCCCGAGTTTAAGACAGATGCCACCATATGTCTGGACCATATTTAAAAAGTATTGCTTGTAGCTAATAGGGCATTTCTATTTATTAAAACTGGAATTTACTTACATTATTTTAATTTTTGTAACAAGCAAAAATCTTTATTTCCAGGAAATATGTCACAATAGAATTTCTTCCGCACGTACAGACATCCGTCTTACAACTTCGATTTTTAAGCATAAAAAATTATGCAATGTCTTGTTTGGTAAATATTAATATTTAAAGTTGCCGAGTCATATTACCGTCGCTTACTAATACCGCTTTACAAATTCCAATCAACAGCAATATTAAACATATTTTCAATATTCGATCAAGATGAATTCGATTAATCTCTTCTTCCAAACAGTGGGACTGCAGACTCATTATCACCGCTAAGATTACATAATCGATAGACCGTAAATGTGATTTCATAACGTGCAAGTAATATCTGCTGCCAATATCCACAGCAAGATGTTCAATAAGACGAGCCCGTGTACAAATGACGTAGGGACGACGGTCGCTGTAAATGTTATGGGACAAAAGCCTCATCAGTTGGCTATACTGGCTGTGATTAAAATGGTAAAACATATTGAAACTGAGTTACATATTCCTATTATCAACCTCATAACAATACTGCTTATTGTGGTTTGTGTTTATTTCAACTCCTAGATTGCAGTCCGATGTGCTATCTATTAGTCCTACATCTTCAACTGATCAGTAGTCTTGTGACACTACTCATTTCATCACAGCCTCAACTAAATAAGCCTGTATTAAATCTGGAATGGATGCATCCATAAAGTGTGCATGATATGTTTGTGAATATGATGAGCACAGAATAGTTTATTTGCTTTAAACCGTGTTACACAAAGGCATTAATTTGTCATGATATATATAGATAATAACATCTTATTGATGGAGGATATCGGGTTTAGTTAGATAGTTATAACATATTTACGTGCTTATATCCAATTATATCCAGTTGCCTGTCCAGGACAGAAGTTAGTGTTAGTATGGTAGAAGAAACCCGTTACTCCGAATTGATAAGTAGCAAGGGATCTTTTATATGCAGGATACACTCATCTTTCGCGAAGATCTGGTATCATCACTGCTTGTGCAGTGGTTCGTTAGTACATGCCACCTCTACTTTGTTGCAATGTCCCTTCGACTCTGCCTTGTGCCGAGATACGCATTTGATCATGTCAATGTTTTATCGCTTAGATTATATGCACTTTCCCCACAACCTTTTATTCATACATCGAATAACATTTAGTTTAATTCACTTTAAAAAACTGTGGCAATGCTGTTATAAATGTCATCAACAAGGCAATAATAAAATATTGAACACTCACATTGTATAGCACGTAATACGTATCATATGTCAATTGCAGGTCAGAGCTGGCAAGTTATATTGCGCAGTTACTGATTCTGTGCTAACTTTATTACCAACATGGATATTAATTTTAAGAGTGTGTATGTTCAGTGTTACTCCAGCAAACACTGGCAAAATGTTAGAAATGTTATCCATGTGTCCCTGGGTTATATTGACATCATTTGATGTTGCAGACTGTAGGGAAGCGACCATCTCTGGAAAAAGGGTCCGTCTCTGATATCAGACGAGAGTATGATTGCAGTAAAATTTAACGACGCCCCAGCACGAACTACTAGAGTATATATACATGTATGTCTTGTTGCTGTTCTGTAATTGAACTGTAATTATTGTAATTGAACTAATTGTTGATCGATTGAACGTTTTGTATCCACTGATATTTATTATGTCAATCGGCAGGACTACCGTTTTACGAGCCTAATAGTTCGTAAAGCGTTTCAGACTTGGCAAGTGTGCTTGTAATGCCATCGTGGACATTATTCAAACTTCAATTTTAAAAACCACTTCTGTGTATGACATCATGTGGGCGTTAAAAACCTTATATGCCACAAATGGGATTCGAACCCAGTACCTACCAGTCTTAAACCCGATGCGTTAACCACTGCGCCACGAAGACCGGCTATGCATAGAATAATTATGGTCCCCATAGAGAAAGGATCCCCATAAGGGATTGTCTTTTGCTAACGTTTATGCCAATGGATGATACTGAAGGACATTAAGCACGCATTACCGGTCTCCATGGCTAACGCAATCGGGCTTAAGACTGGTACGTACTGGGTTTGAATCCCAGTATCAGCTCCAACCCTGAGCAAGTGGTCCGCAAGTCTCAATGGGTAGGTGTGCTAGCACTTACACCGACCAGTGTCCACATCTCGTTTAACAAAATGTTGTGATATGTACTATCTGTCTGTGGGAAAGTGCATATAAAAGATACCTGGCTACTTATCAAGAGTAGTGTGCTTCCTCTATCATACTAACACTAAATTCTGTCCTGGGCGGGCAGTTTGACTGCGTGCCAATGATAGACGTGCTTGAACCTTAATTTGATATAAGCATGTAAATAAGATATCACTAACTACATGTATAACCGTAGTGCAGTGGTTAACGCATGGGACTTAACACTGGTAGATACTGGATTCAATTCTAATTATTGGCATACGGGATTTGTAATCACAGCACGTTTATTTGCAACTGGAATATTCTTCACAAATAGCACACGTTCTTAATTAAGAATAATAACCTTTAACAAAGTAACGTATTAAAGACTGGACAGAACCCATCTTCTAAAAGGAAAGAGCGCCAACCGGTTTCTCAGATGAGACTAAGGCCGTCTATCCTTTGATTGGTGTCGATTGTACTTTTCTGTTTGGTCCGTCTTCTTTACACTTGAAATCTGTGTCCATTACTCCCGTGTTAGTGCTTGAACCTTTATTGGATATAGGCAGGTCAAATACTATGAATGAATCCCATGTTAACCCACCGCTTGGGTTTAGCGGTAAATCTAGTTAACATCAATATTATGTCTGTTTGGTAATACTCGGATCCCTATTTCTCTAATTAGTAACATCTCAACAAGACTGCGTGTCATACATACAACTGGAAAATGTCCGTTAATAAAAGTAACGTAACTGGTTCAAGATGAAATTCATACAAAAATGTGTGACGGAAATGTTCACCTGAGATAACACTGTTTATCTCGAACTACCAATATCTCTTTTTATCAATTATACACTATATATAAAATGCTTTTTTTCTGACTTTTTTCCCTAGATTCGTAATAAGTTTGCTTGAATAAACAAACCTGTTTGTCCGTGTTTGATGGTTCTTGTCTGCTTGGGCATGATGCCAGGTAGGGTTTAAATACGTAAGTAAATGCAACGGAGATGGGCAGCGTTACTGACATGCTATACCATGTTGGCTATTCTTTTTCTCACTAGGATTTTCGATGGGGTATTTGGATTCAGGAAATGTTTGAATCAAAGAGTCGGATTTGAATCAACTAACACTTAGACAGGCAAACATTCCCTCAGCAAAAAACCTCTACCAATAATAATAAATATGTCCACCCGTGTTTTCTGGCATTTGCCACCTCAAGGGATATCCACTCTGTTAAAGGATCTATCGTATTGCATGCAACCGTTATAATTGATCAACGCAGAATTAAGATGACAAAACTTGGAAGTTTAGATGAAACTGTATATGTTTCATCCAAACTTGCTTTTTATATTTTGTGATATAATATATTATGTTAACATTAGGAAGAGCATGATATAGACCAAGTATATGTCAAGGCAGCCAAGCACATTACACATGCAATATAGACATACAATACGTAATCTAAATTATGAAAACATTAATCATGGCGTTTCATTGCAGCGTCTATATCAAAATACACTAATCGTGAAGTCGTCATATTATATCCCGTGTTGCTAGCAATACACAACTTGGAGGAACCAAGGACACTCAGAGAAATGACAACATGTTCCGATTCTATGTCTAGAAACTGCCAGAATCATCCAATTGTTTCATCCTATCATACACATGTAATAAAATGTCCTTAAAATGCTTTCTTGTGACATACAACCACATTCTATACTTTTAAATCCCTCATCTGAGAGCAAATGGATGCATCTGACAAATTCTTTAATGTGACAGCCATCGTGGATTTATGCAAATCAATATTTCAACGTAACAAACGTCCTCGAAGTCCAGATAGCAAATGTATTGACTAATACTTTCATTTTGGTGGTCGTAATTATTGGGTTTACGCAAATGAACTTTTCATCCACTAGTATTCAACTAACTTCAAATGCATGCTTGACACATAACCCCATTCTTGAACTTTAAATCAGTGAAATGTGTTTTCTAAGAGCAACGATATGGTATACATATTTTACGGCCATATCGATAGTATGAAATTAAACATTTTTCGATGCAACGATTTCTTTGATCTTTAACTATGGTGTTGATATGTAATTTGTTTGTACAAATGAGCTGTATAGCTCAATGCCAATAAAATAATTGAATTGAATTGATAGACTTAACAGAAATGCATGTTGGTGATAAAACTAATTATAATGCTATTTGTTCGAAGTTTGTATGGACTATTATAATATGAGTCAAAATAGCCCACAGGTTGGAGCCATTTCTAAATTAGAAATGGCGACCTTAGCCTTGGATAGGAAACAAACTGGCAGCAAATTTGTTTTCTTGATCAGTGAAATTGTTTACATACTGTTAAACTCTATTGACAAGACTACCTACATTTCTTACATTATCCAATACACTAATATTCTGAGTTATTTCACAGAAAAAGACATTGTATTCTTGATAAAACAGATATGGTTTGTGGTGCGTACCCTAACCCTACGGTTCCGCGACTATGTCAATTTGACTGGAAATGCATTGCCACAGAACGATATTGCCACAGTCCATAAACTATGACCTAACCCATAGTCGGTACAAACAATGTTGTATTTTCTTTAGATTATATGCAACTCGGGTACATCAATGGATGGTGATTTCCTGTCCTACTATAAGTCGTGTTCACACTACACTTTTGGTCCGGACTAAATTGGTAAAACTGGTGCGGACAAGGTTCGGTCCAAAAAAAGTGAACCCGACTTATTATTGTTTTGCAGGCAACATGGCGAAACAACAAAAAATAATGATCATGGAGGGATGGAGGCGGGATGGTAGCGCCTAATCTGGATCAAGAATTCAATGGAAAAGTACACGAAACTATAACGGCACACTGTCGAGAACGCCTGCCTTACGTTCAATAGGGTGAGCGCTCTGGAACTATATGACTGGTACAGATCGTGTACTATCATGTCATATCATACTGTCATATTCATTTAATGTTAGAAGCAAATACCGGTGACAAACACTTTTTGTCCCGGTAGCAGAACGCTCGCCATATTGGTATCATCACTGCTTTGGTAGCAGCGATTCGTGTGTACATGTTACCTTTACTTTGTCGCAATGAATAGCATTATCATAGCCTTGTGTTTCATTACCTAATCATCAAGGGAAAACCGGTACATCACTCAAGACGTAACAACTCGAGACGATGAATTATGAAATTAGCAAACGCCTGACAATTATATTAATGTTATTATGTAGAACTAATATTCGTAATATGAGGGATCAGATTTAATATAAATTTACTTAAAATTCGCGCAATACGCAAACTGTATAACGAAAATATTCGAACAGATGGAACATTTGGCTGCAGTGTCCATACCTACAATCAGTTTTTCAAACAGGTACTTTGCCAGGAATAAATAAGGTTCTATTAACTGGAAACATGTTACAATTGCATTAGGTGCGCATGTACTTGGCATGAGTGTTAAAACTCAGGAATGTCCCTTTAAAGGCAGTCCCGAAATTGAAATGAGTGACACCGTACATGTGGACCAAAATCTACTGTAAAAATGCCTAGTTTTAAGACGATTGCCACCGTGCTTGTGCAGATAATGTTATTCATAAATATACGGTTATTTGCGGGGATCGACTTGGTGATGGTAGACAGACGGTCATGATTAGTAATAAAGGAGCTACAGGCGTAAACAATGCCAGTGATGCTAGAGGAAACGAATCTATTTGAGTTAAAGCAGGACAAACATTGCATGTCAATTGTCGGCTGGACTACCGTAACAAACAAAACAAAAAAATTAAATGTGCAATGAAAAGAGAACTTCAAGATGACATCCCAGAGACTAGAACTGTTCGTTCTCATGAACCTGAATTCACATTTTCGGGCCATTGTTTTCTCTGTGGAATGCATATACTTTTTTTATTATTGCTTCTTATTGCTTTCAATATCAGTATATGTATATCCAATTCGTTTGTAGTAGCTTAATATGGTCCTTGGGTTTTTGTCTGGAACGTCGGCCAATCAGAAGTTTCAAATTCCATCTGTAATACATTATTACAGATGACCCATGAAATAATATAAGAATCCTTCATATGTACAGTAAATGGTGTGGGATATACCCTAGGCTGACCCATGGTAACGACCCGAGTGACCTGCTCTATTCACTGCGTGTCTGTCCATGACGTAACATTTCGATTGATTTCACACGACCCACATAACCTTTTGCCACAGAATGTATAGGTGCAGCAGTTCATTTCATTTGTTTAAATTGTTTTTTCAGGGTCTGTAAGAAACAGAAACGTGTCCAACGAGCGAAAACACGGGTTTCTTTTAAACAGGGTTGCGAACTTGAACGTAAAATGTTGTTCAGGGCGAACATATAAACAAGATTGTACAAAATGGCGTCAACCTCTAATAAACAAACTTGTTTCGAGAAACCTGCAATAACTTATAATAGTGTGGAATTACTCTTCATTTAGTATCATAATAATAAAAATTTAATATTCATTTTATTTACATTGCCAAAGACTCACGATATAATAATTGTGTGGACTACACGGTCTTTTTCATTCCATTTTTATTAAAACATAAAATTAGCCGCCATTTTTGTTTTACAGGCTAACGACTCTCAGATCCATTAGCCTAGTCGGCAAAGAATGTTACGAACGACGCCAACAAAAATCGTTCAACTTTGCAAACAGTTCGCCTGTTCGCCACTAACGCAAACTGTTTGAAAACATTTTCAGCAATAAGAAAGATGTGACATCAAGTAGCTGGAACAGACATACATTAAAACAGAACACGGCGTAATAATTATATAGAGATTATTAGCAGAATGTTTCGATGTCGTCAATATGAAATATTCGGAATAATAATTGTATTATGCCACTCTCTGGCCGAAGGCTCGTAGGAAATTAGACAGAGTAAGAAGTCATCTTGGACAACTTATGTTTCCAAGTTGACTTCTCAAACATCTATCAAATCTCTGGAATTGGATTTGTAAAATTAATGGCAAAGAATCAAGTAACACTGTACATCATTTGCTTGTCAATGGCACAGATGTCACATCTAAACGCCACATTACTAATGGCTTGGCAAACAATTTTACATATAATTCATCTACTGCTTTTTGTACAGACTCTTAATTCAACTAAAACAACGTTGAAAAGCAACCCATTAATTTTGACTGGAAATGCTGAAGTATACAACCAGCCTTTCTCTATTTGGGATGTTCTACGTAGAGCCCATGATACTTCGGCAGGACCAGATGTTATTCATTATCAGTTGCTAAAACATAATGCCCGATTCATCATTAATGGTTCTTTTAAATATATTTAATCAAATTTGGTTTTCTGGTGACCTGGAAGAACGCCATCATAATCTCAATTACAAAACCTGGTAAGGATCAAACAAATTCGTCTAGCTATCATGCTATTGCTCTTACTAGTTTGTAATCTGGAATCACACAAAATGCTTACTAACGTGCAATGTGGATTCAACTCCAAACGATGCACCGTTAATAATCTTGTTAGATTTGAAATGTTTGCCAGGGAAGTTTTCATTCATAATCTACTTTTTTAACATTTAGTTTCTGTGGTGGTTTTTTTATATGGAGAAAGCTTATGATACTACGTGGAAGTACGGTATCCTAAGCGACTTATTTGGCATGGGCCTTAGAGGTCGACTTCCAGACTTTATAAGTCAGTTCGTGAAAGATAGAACATTTAAAGTGGAGGTAAGATCTAGTTTTTCTTATTCACACCCTCAAGAAATGGGTGTGCCGCACGGTTACCCTGCTTTTAATTAAAATTAACAGCATCACCCAGTGTTTAAAACATGGTGTTGATAGCTCGTTATATGTGGATAATTTCCAGTTACTACAGATCTTCAGATAAGAACATCGTTGAACGTCAGTTGCAGCTTTGTTTGAATAAACTTCAGCAATGGGCACTTCACAATGGTTTTCGATTTTCAAACTGTCTGTATGCATTTTTGCCAGAAAGGGGTCTCTACTTGGACTCGCAACTGTTCTTGGATAACAATCCAATTCCAGTTGTTGAGGAGTAGAAACTTCTGGGCGTCATTTTTCACAAGAATGTTTTTTTTACCCCATTTAAAATGTGAAAAAGGGCACGAAAGCCCTTAATATTTTAAAAGTAATCGGCAATACAGAGTGGGACGCGGACCGAAAGGTGATGCTCCGGCTCTATAGATATTTTGTTAGGTCTAGACTTGATTGTGGATGCATTGTTTATGGATCTGCTCGCAAATCATATTTGCAGATCCTCGATCCCATACACAACCAGGGTCTTAGGCTTTGTCTTGGTGCGTTTAGAATATCTCCTGTTGAGAGCTTGTACGTCGATGCATATGAACCTAGTTTGGTTGCTAGACGTACAAAGTTATCTCTTCAGAATGCAGCCTCCATTACATCATTGATGTTAATATTGGAGTGAGATAAAAACTGCGAAGACCAAAAGTACGTACAACATTTGGTCTTGCATCAAACAACTTCACAGCTCTATTCTCGAACATCAAATCATGTCTAGGATATCTTGTCGCGTGCTATACAGGAGTCCAAGAACCATATTAAAGGTACAGTCCCGACGTTTAAGACGAGTGCCACCGTACATGGGTGTCAGGTCATTTGTAATATATTTCTGGCTAATAGAGAGTTTCTTATATTATTAAAATTAACATTTACTTACATATTAGTACTTACAATATCACTATGTGTATATCCTATGTGTCTCTGGACATCCAAATGGTTATAGTAGCTTACAGTATCCGTTTGCCTAAAATAATTTCCAATGACCATATTAAGCTACTTTATCCTGCAACCACTGTTGCTATTGATAGTTTATGATGACCGATTAACACTGTGGGGAATCGTACATAGGAAGTTGCGAGGTGTACTCCGACATTTTGAAAGTTGCGAGGAAAGCACACATGCGTTTGTTGGCGAAACATTAAACAGGAAGAATTTAGGGATTTCGATGTACAAATTACAGGTACGATTAATTCACCAAACATTTAAGGTTGATTGTGAACAGATTTATTGTATGATATTTGCGTGGTGAATATGGTTAAAGCAATTTTCCTCATGCACAACTGTAGAAATTATACACGGGTGCGCCAGTTCAAACCTTCATATTCCAAGCATTTGCCACAATAACTAGGTGTTTTGTTTGTCAATCAATTGTTTTATCATCCTTTAGGCTAATTATGTCTTTTATAACGTGTGTCAAGCATTTGTATAAGGGTGAGAAGAGACAAAGCATACGCACACGCTGTACGGAAAGTTGGTTCTTGCCATTTTGTCAATGTACGGAAAGTTGCATTTCTATGTACGGAAAGTTGCATTTTTGTGTACGGAAAGTTGCATTTCTGTGTACGGAAAGTTGCATTTCTATGTACGGAAAGTTGCATTTTTTTGTCTGAATATAGTAATATGTTTGTTTTATAGCGTAATCACACAAATAAACCATTTTAAGATTAAATTATATATAGTATTCATAATTTAATCAATTCAA
>JAUTCZ010056805.1:0-10302 GCA_032273805.1 Melanodrymia brightae | reverse complement strand
CAGAACAATTATTCCTGAGAGATAATCTTTCCTAAATGTTCATAACTATGATGGTAATACTATTACATCATAGTTATGTATGTATGTATGTATGTATGTATGTATGTATGGGGTACCCGCTAAAATTAGTGCGAAAAAGAGTGTTCCTATAATTATAAATACTGGTAATCTCTGAATTGAGCTGTCAAGAGGTCCCATTTCCATGGCTTAATAATAAATATACGTGTGATTCGTTGTAGTAATTATAATTATTATAGTGCACAGATTGGTTAAATTAATAAGTATACTAAACGGCAGAACAGAAAGTACTACTACTAGTACGTGCTATTGAATGATCAAACATTGGAGTCATTTACGGTCTGTATTTCCAGCACTCGAGTGTATTGTATACATGTATAATCATAGTAACTCATTGGATATCATAGATGACTGAAAGTTGAATGGATTGATGGATGGATGGATGGTTAGATGGATTTATGTATGAAACGATGGATGGACGAACGGATAGATGGATGGACGGATGTATGGATGGATGGACGGATGGATGGATGGATGGATGAATGGATGAATGGATGGATGGATGAATCGGCAGATAAATGAATGGATGGATGGATGGAAGAATGGAGAGATGGATGGATGGATGGATGAATAGATAGATAGATAGATAGATAGATAGATGGATGATGCATAGACAGACAGACAGACAGACAGATAGATGGATAGGTGGATGAATTGATGGATAGATGGATGGATGGATGGATGGATTGATGGATATATGTGGGTGGATGGATGTATATCTGGGTGGGTGGATGGGAAATGTGTTAATGGGTAGAATATTAATGAGTAGGTTGATATATATGACTGGGTGGGTGGATTGATTGATTGATGGGAGGGTGGATCGATGAATGGATGTGTACGGATGACATGACTCGACGAGTTGCCGCTGTGTTAATTAAACGACGTGATACTCAGGTAGCGATTGACTGTTTACCTACTTGAAGCGCAGGTGCGGTGTTCGCAGACCCACACAGCGGAAAGCCAATACTTGTTATGTATGTCAATCTATTTACTAGTTCTCTTTGTACTCAAACAACGCCAACTGGTGTCACCCAACTCTTCTTAATTACAACACATGTAACCAACACGTGAATCAGTCTTGTTAATTACAACACATGTAACCAACACGTGAATCAGTCATGTTAATTACAACAGATGTAACCAACACGTGAATCAGTCTTGGTAATTACAACACATGTAACCAACACGTGAATCAGTCTTCTTAATTACAACAGATGTAACCAACACGTGAATCAGTCTTGTTAATCACAACAGATGTAACCAACACGTGAATCAGTCTTGGTAATTACAACAGATGTAACCAACACGTGAATCAGTCTTGGTAATTACAACAGATGTAACCAACACGTGAATCAGTCTTGTTAATTACAACAGATGTAACCAACACGTGAATCAGTCTTGTTAATTACAACAGATGTAACCAACACGTGAATTAGTCTTGGTAATTACAACAGATGTAACCAACACGTGAATTAGTCTTGTTAATTACAAGAGATTGTGGTCTCTCACGTTAATTGGCCTACCCACGTCAAAAATCTGCTGAACTCTCTCGGTTTGTCGTAAATATGGAATCACAACAGTATGTTGACAATGAGCCGCTTTTCACACAGCTTGTGAAACTGAAACTACAAGGTTCTTTTTGTCAGGATATGCATTCATTTTTCGAAGGATCTTCCAGATGCTCATTGTACAAAATTTGACAGACAATTTCTGTCTACAGTTTTATTTAAGAAAAAATATAGCCCCACATCTTCTTAGAATTTTATGCAAATTCAGAATCTCTGCCAACCAACTAATATAAGTATTGTATCCTGTCGTTACTCCAATATCCAACGGGAAGAGAGGCTATGTCTTCACTGCAATCTATCAGACGTAGAGGATGAATTCCATTTCATACTAATGTGCAGTCGTTTTTCTGACTTGAGACGGTCACTCATCAAGCCATATTACTGGAAACATCCTTCTGTTTTCAAGTTGATCCAATTATTATCTGTCCAAAACGTTAAACATATCCGCAACCTCGGTAAAAAAAATTTCAATGCCTGTAAAATGAATAGCCATGTAGAACACTAACTTTAATTTTGATACATTTAACAGTAAATTGCTTAATTTCTTAATCTGTCTGTCTGTCCATCGTCACTTCCGTATCCCAACCTCCATGTTACCACGATTAGTTTTCATCTCATTTAAACATTTTGTTTTTGACCAATAAACAATATCAAATAGTTCTGAATTGTGAATAAATATCCATGCACAGTGCGATATTCTACACAACATACAAACCAATATACATCAATGGTCACCTTGGATGCGGGCTAAAACGGCACCGTGCAAAAACGGCACCACTTTTTGATGGCGAAAACAGCACCGTTTTGGCCTAAAACGGCACCAAACTTTTTGAGCTAAACCGGCACCATTTTGGCGAAAACGGCACCTTCACCAAAACAGATTAATTTCCAAATTCCCTGCAATTAAATCAATCGCACAAAAAATATTTAGTATAATTAACAGGAAAAAAATAATTTGTAAATGTATGCACACCAAAAAAATATGTCTGTTAAGACTAAATATTCTACTAATAAATGGCCATATTTTTCTGTAAAATTGTGTGCGCTTATAGTTTAAAGTTTGTTCTTTACATTTCTAAAGTAAAAAAAGTATTTTTAAGTAAATCTGCCAACTTTTTGTAAGTTTGAACTATTATTTATTAATTATTCGTGGTGCCGTTCTAGCCAATGCAAGGTTCCGTTTTGACCATATGTTTTGGTGCTGTTTTAGCCAAAGTGATGTTCCGTTTTTGCCAATGACTGGTGCCGTTTTAGCCTGGTGCCGTTTTGGTACGGTGCCGTTTTAGCCTGATACCACATGTATGTGATCAAGTGTCGATATAACCGTGTGTTTGACATCCAATAACCACTGATTAATAATCAATGTTATCCAGTAGTGTCATTAAACAAACTTAATCTTTTCTATGAGAGTTTAATGGAGACAATTTTCACGTCTGTCGTTGTCATGCAGTCCAAGAGATTCGACTGCCTGTCCAGGACAGAAGTTAGTGTTAGTATGATAGAGGAAACTGGTTATTCTTGATGAGTAGCAAGACATCTTCTATATGTACTTTTCCTACGGACAGGACGGTACATTCCATGGTCTTTGTTAAACCGGTTGTGCCATTGACACTGGTGGCGTAAGTGGAAGTACACCTAGCCATTGAGCCTTGTGGAGCACTCCCTCTGGATTGGAGCCGGTACTGGGATTAAAAATCCCTTATCCCATGAATGGGATTCGAACGAAGTACCTACCAGTCTTAAACCCAACAAGTTTAACGACTGCACAGATAGGTCTTGTAAATTATGTCTTCAAATTTATATTTTAGGAATTGAATATACACAATAGCTAGCTGCTCTGTCGATAAGATTGATTGGTTAATTAAGGTGTCTGTCTTACAGCATTAGCAAGAGGGCACGGAAGTTAGAGTCATGAAATCAAGCAAGGAATGCGTAATGGTTAGGAAATCTGTTGAAAATGTTCATAGAAATTGCATGATGGAATTTACACAAGGGTCCAATGATTACGTTTGATGTTGTTTACGGCAACGCTTCTGTTGCATGTCCAACGAAAAACACTTAACTATTTTCACATGCAGCTTGCCTGTTAAGAAGTGCATTTCTGAACGTGTTAATGCATTCACTTTAGTATTTGTTTACCATACGCCTTGTAGGGTATTGAATAAAACAACACAGGTAAGTAAAGTGAAAGGCAACCCAATTCAATTAGCACTGTGTGCTATCAGCACGTATATACTTTTTGTGACATTTTTCATCACTTCCAGATCATACAAGTGTAACTAGACAGACTATATTGGCTATCGATGTATATAATATATACTAGATGCAAAAATAACTAAAAGTTTAACAACCCTCTAGAATTACTTACATAGCTGTAAGTTAATTATCAGCCATGCAATTGCATGCTGAAATATCTTCAAACTCTCAGATGCAAATGAAGGTTCAGAAAGATTCAAATCCGAAAAGTAAAAGGAATATTTAATCTCAATAACTTATAATTTGTCCCATATAAGCAAATAAATGTAATTTTCCTAACACTAGTATTTAAATACAAGTATATAGATTGCCATAATATAACAAAAATAAGTTTTAAAAATTGTTATATATTTTTTATAGATTACAAATTATAGTATAATAAGAGCCTCCATATCGCAAAAAAATAGCTGGTTACATGTAAATATTTCCCACTTAGTATGCAGGTTTAACAAATCAGCGTTCACATTGAACTTGATAAGTACAATGTACATGCCTGTAGTTTTACTTAATTATATCCAATATAAAGTTTAATGAGAGTATTAACTCTTTTTTTTTTAAATATCAAAACATTACTTGTTATGCATGTCTAACTACAACATTGACATTGGCTATTAATTAAGAATTGTGTTGCTAAAGATCTTCACATTAAACATTAAAACATGCTAATTTTAATACAAATACAAGGATGTCTTATTCCTAATTAATTTTATCTGTATAACAATGCGTACAAGCACATTAAAACTGTACACGTTCTACTCCAAGATAAATTGTGTGTGATTACACATTATCTTTCATAATAAAACTACACCGATGATCATTGCTGTCAGAAAGTCGCTTCCAACAATTACCCTCCAACATTATACTCAATTATTCTCAATACATTTATGACAAGGAAAAGTGGTAGGCTGTCATTACATATCTGCATTCTATCCTCTTCCAAACGGCCCCTCTACTCCCCACTCATGCAACCAGTCAATGGGAAGGCAAATTGTGAATAATCAATAGCTGAGCCTGCATGTGCCAACCAGTAGCATCAACTCACAAAGCAGGCCTATCAGGCTGCATGACAAGTTGCTATCCCACAATGTGAACTCTCATGCTCTCTGACAGAGCAATCAGTAACTTAAGGATTTTGAAGGAAATCTATGGATTTAACAAGAATAAGGTAGGAAGTGTTCATCTCATCACAGCAATATTAAGATTTAAGGGATTCAAGTAAAAAGGTGTGAAAAAATTAACAACTGCAAAATGATAAAAAAAAATAAAAAATTTAATTTAATTTAGAACTTTCAATAAACATTTATTTATTGAGTATATAATGCTAGTCTGTATAATATTTCAAGATGAACCAGATTTTATTTTGTTTTTAAAGTTTTATATTAAATGATTTAACAATATAATGAATGAATGAATGATTTGAAGTTTAAAGTCGCTTCAGGATAACAATATAAAGAATGTTTGTACATATATACTTGTACAATGTACATGTAGGTATGTATATGTATACATGTATATATAATTATATATAATTATATACTAATGTCATCAATGCAAATTAAAATGTATAACATTTACCTGTAAAGTGAATAAAGTTCTATTAAATAAAACAAGAACATTTTTAAAAGTTGGTATAACTTTTCTACATGTACTTCTACTGAAACTATATGCAAAACTGCATGTATGTCACTTAGTAAAGCTCTGTTCTCAGGATAATACTATTCAAGCCAAACTACACATGTATGTGGCAGATATTACTACATGTATAGCAAGTTACCACAAAGTTAATTATAACAAATACACATCACCATTCAATAATTTAACTTATTCAACTAACTCAAAACACAAATATATTACCAGTACATAATATTAAAACATATTAAAGGAGAAGGCCCAGTAAGTTGTAAAACTTGTGCCTAATCCTTTTGTTAAAAGCAATAAAATATGTTTTCAATTAATCAATCAATAAACACTGACTCAAGTTTAAGAGAAATGCCACAATAGCAAGTGCCAGAGCATTAACAATAGGAAAGTTATCAAAATTATTACATAAAACCTCCATAATATTATATCAGAATCCAGATAATATTTTGATGGTGTACAGAAATAATGTACTGTTTAAACAGTTATGACACCATTTGTTGGCAACAAATGATCATATCATGCAGCAGTGGCATATCTGTGTTCAACTCAAAATAATGGCTACTACAAGCATTTGGATGACCAGAAAGCACTGGACAGACAGATATTGAAAACTTAGGCAAGAATATTTCAATTTTCATACTTAAAAAGAGTCTAATACCATGAAATATGTGGCATCTACTCAAATCAGCGTCTTTATGTCAAAATACAAACTCAACAATGTAATAAGTCTTGATAACTTTTAACATTTTTGCTATAAACAGGAATTGCTGAATATAAAGCAGTAGACATTTTGCAATGCATAATTATTTTAAATAGTGTTTTTGATAGGGGCAAGATATAGTTTACAAAGTCTTATTGACATTCTTTGATTGGTGGGGAAGTAGCTAGACACTAATACAGAAACTATTTATTATGATGATTGTACACAAAATGTACATGCACATTTAAAATAGGTTTTGGTGGGTTTTTTTTTCTAAATAACCCACATATTGAATATATTTATCTGTGTTTTAGTCCACCTTTTGGTATCTGAAATAACCTACATGTACATACACGTATCATTCTATATAAGTATACACTGTAACTGACTCTATAGTCTCTTGATATATGCTGCATAGAAAGAAAAAAACTACATGTATATGATCTATTCTCCATGTACCTAGATTTAATTTAACTGTATAGTAGGTGTCTTTTCTCAAGTAATGTTTTTTTTAACTAAATTTTGTTTGTAAAAGTAGTAGTTAGATTTTGTTTGTAATTGATTTGACTATTGATAGTGGAAATATTAAAGTATTTAAAGGCTATACATGTAGTTGTATTTATGTTTTTTTTGCATTAATAGTAACAGGTGTTACATTGTAAATTATTTATATACAGGTAGGACTGCCGTCATGTCTATTTTTTTGACCAAATATAATTTTAAAATAAAAAAATAGTAATGTATGAATTTCGCACATGTTACTGAATGATAAAAGTTGAAATAAACACTTTTTACAAAAATCTAATTTTATGTAAATCTGTAAAGTGTGAATAATTTATTGTGTGCAAAAACAAAATCCCTGAATAATTCTTAAACAAATGAAGTTAATTTGCCATGGATCAATATACTGACAATGTTTACAATGGTATTCTATGGTTTTAACCAGAAATACATGTAATAAAGAAAAAACCCAGGCATAATTAATTTAATTGTGATGGAATGCAGTACACTGTCTAAATCAGCATCTGTCTTAAATATTTAGCACCAAATGTGTCAACTCTGTTAGAAGTGTTTGAACTCTTCAGAAACAGTATACAGTTTATCAGTAGCATTATATTCATAAAAGATATGATACATGTATGCAATTTAATAACTATAATCATATCACTCTTGTCTCACTTTGTTTTCACTTTAGATACACAATCAACAGTCAAAACTACATGTTGATATATGTGTACACGTGTATATTTGGTGCTAATTCTCTGACTGTTTCACTTTAAATCCAAAAATACAATGCATGTGTAAACAAGATTGATTTTTACACAATCCCAGTCTAATCATTTACAAGCACTAGAACAATTCTGTAAAAACGTGTAATCTGGCTCTCAATCTGGCTCTCAATCTGTCTAAAACTAAAAGCCTGAATATTTGTTTGTCTCTCTAAAAAATCCACTTTAATATTATTCCATGAATATCAATAAAGAGTATTTAAAAATAAACCAATTTATAGTTATTAATGAATCTACATTGAAATTAATTAATATAAGTATTAGGATTACATGCATATCAATAAAGAGTACTAGTGTTTGAAAATAGACATCTGTATACATGTAGATGTATATGTAGTCATAGATATACATGTACAGTATGAATCTACATTGAAATTAATTAATATAAGATTAAAAATTAGGATTACATGTAATCTACAATGTGTTACCAACAACAGGACATGTGTTGGACCTTATATTATGACACCTGGTATGTTCAAGTTTGACCACAATTCCTGCCAATCTATCACGACTGGAAGCATGCAGAGAAAGGATAGAACTCTACAGCTCTATTGTATCAACAATAGGACATGTGTTTCTGCTCATCACAGTTGTCTGTATGGAATTTATTTAAGTGTTAAAGTACAACTTGATGGAAGTATCTAGTTTGACTATAATTGTGTCTGATCATCATGGAAGTTTCAAGTTTGACCATGATCGTGTGTGATCATCATGGGAATCAACTTGAAAAAAGGATTGTGTGAAATTGAATAAACAATAAGACACATGTGTGCATGTTTCATGTCATCGAAGTTGACCATGTAACATTTAATTGTGGAATAATTTCTGAGTGATTATTTTATGGTAGCCAAGATGAAAAGCATCTGTATGTGCCATTTGGACCAAAAATTGAAGAAAATGTGTTTAACAACAAGGAAATGAGTGAATTGGTGAAATTGGTAAATAATTCCATCACTACAATACACAAGGGATTTATTTAGTAAATAATTTAAGAAAATACCATCTATACATGTAATGCTACCATCTGCTCAATGTAAGTGTTATGTTAATTATATCTACCAAAGATTAAAAAAAATAGATTAAATTAAAATTGAATTTGTTTGTGTTTGTGCATATTTTATGAGTCTTTAGACCAGAATTGCAGACCAAGTTTTTTGTATTTTTGTCTAACATTTCTTTTATGTACCGGTATGTTGTTGTCGGTATTGTTTATGAGAATAATCGGGAAAATGATATGTGTTTGCTCTGTTACATAACAGCTGTGCCTGTCATAAAAATAACAATATGGAGCACATTGATTCTATTAATAACTTCTAAGGCATTTATGCTGTTTTATGGTATCAACTTTCTTTTTTTTTCACCTGGGCAGTATTCTATGATTTGAAAACATTAAAAAAACCATTATGTTAAGTTTTTTCTTTTTTTTAAAAATTTGTTTGAAAAAAAACCGTTTAGGATCAGTTGGAAAAAATAGGGTACAGTAGGTCAGGAAACTGTAAACAAATGTTTGTTTTTGGTTTAATGTCATAAAACATAAGATAAAGTTTGCTAGTTAAAGTTTAATGCTACTAGAGCATATATTGCTGTTACGTGTATATGCACTATGATTTCAACAGGAGAAGTCTGCTACAGTTATGTTATAAAACTTTAATAAATTTAATTTTAATGCCCTTGGAAATTGGGTCATGTGTTATAGCTGGTGAGGGATGTGGCTCAACGCAAGAGCATCCGCCAGACAGGATAGCACACACCATGACCTTTGATAGACCAATCATGGATCACTGGTTGGAATGAGAATAACAACAGGTCCTCTGAGGAGGATTGATCCATCAACCTATCGAACCTCAGGCAGATGCTCTTGCGCGGAGCTACGCCAAGCTCTCTCCATTGGGATTTGTAAAACAGGCCAACTTTGTCTTTGTGGTAGCCGATTTATTCATAGTTTTTTTTAATAATCTTGGATTTTAATCTACAACTTCCTTAACTTACACCAAACAGAAAGCATCAACCATACACATTATAGTGGAGCAGATATGTGAAAAAGATGTTCACCTCTGGCAGAAAGCATGAAATTTGGTATATAAGGGTTTTCGGTACGCTGAGTCGATTTAGAAGTGGAGACATTTGATTCGGGCAATGGAACCTGTTCAAAAGGGAGGATTTTGGGGGAGGGGTGCTCTGCAAATACAATCGACTATAATAATAGTAGTAATACGCCGATTTCAACATATTTGGTATCAATGTATGTGTATTTTATGTGGCGACATATTGGTGAAAATTACTAACCAATCGGATCATCGATAACATCACCAAAGGTCAAAAGGTCATGTCACCACCGCGAACACGAAACTTCCGCTCTTTTCATGTTTCAAGTGACCTGTGTATGTTATAATGATCAGTTGGTAAATACAATTTATGTTATTCAAAAGAGCCTTCCCACCAGTTAATTTTGGTATAAAAATATTCAGGAAATAGTATATTTTAAAGTCACATTGACCCCTTATCTTTTACGTGTATAATATAGGAAATCCTTTCCATTGTTCCAATTACATTTAAATGTATACACAACTAACAATCTTCCCAAGAAGTGAGATTTGGACCTTTCTTACTATTTAAAACACTGGTAGCATGTTGCAGGGTCAGTATAGCGAGGAGGGGGTGGGGCGGTGTGGGGAAGGGTTAATGGGTGGCACCCCTCAAATAACTTGCGGGGTCACCTTTTTTTACCCTGGTAAATAAAATCAATGTCATTCAAAAGTGCCTTCCAACC
>JAUTCZ010056794.1:0-10303 GCA_032273805.1 Melanodrymia brightae | reverse complement strand
CCTCTAACCGCGCCCTCGTTGCGCGTGCCGATATTAAACTAGTTAGATATTGAGTATTGTTATGACACGACCTATATTTTACACTGGAGTGTAATAAATGTATATATCTATGAACTGTAACATTCTTTTTTCTCTTTTTTAGAAAAAAAATGGTTGAATCAGTCAGCTGGACAAAAGGCTTAAACAAAATACAATGTCACATTATGTATGTTTTCGGTTTCATCCTTGAAAAAAATAGGGTAGGTAGGTAAGATTTTAAATTAAATATTAACGCCAACGGTCATAGAGTAATATGACATGTTATGATCCATAGAATCTAAATGCAATCAGCTATCAGTTGACACACTGAAATAACAATCAAGTTGGTTTAACAACCCCATCACCGATTTATCGGAAGCCATTTTAGTTTAGAGACAGAGCAGTATATTAGGTACAATTTGATTTATCACATTTTATACAAGCATATTCACAGATGAATGGTCACGCTGACATGGCTTCTCATAGAGGTTCCTCAGATCCACAGAGTGGATATTAGCTAGTGGATATACAATCTTTTTTAAATCTGATTTATCTCAAGACAAATCTGATGCCAGTTCTAACACATAAGCTACTCTTTTTATATTACCGGTAGCTACAAGTTATCTTTTACATATATTGTATACGCACTTGAACACCACTGAGCTAGATCCCACTCTAAAATAACAACAATCAAGAATTCTACAGAACAGCTGAGTGATTGAACAGACTGACATAATTAACTTAAATGTATTACGGTACGTAAGTTTTACTATTGGTTTTTATGGTCCTATATGTAGTCAAGCAGAATAGATGACACTCTATTAGGACTAGACATTGCAATAGATGTTGTTATGTCACCCTTACATCCCCATCCCACTAAACCGTTTGAATTTGAGATTTACCAATAAGAACAAATCATTATTGAGGACTTTGGTTTATAGGCATTGCAAAAGCAAACGTTTGCGAAATGTTAATCTCAAATTGTTCAAGGCTCTAGATACACAATAAGTAAATAAAATCTGGTGAAAAAAGGGGATATATCAATCACAAATCTTAAAAGTCAGCAACAAATAGTTGTAAAGGACATCTCTTGAAAATGTTTCGGACTATTAGATGCAAAAAAAAGGTTACAAATTGAGACAGATGGTAAAGTTTGTTTGTATAACGATACCACTGAAGCACATTGATTAATACTCTGATTAATAATCAGTGGCTATTGGATGTCAAATGCACTGTTATGGGGACGTATAGTCTCAGAAGAAATCTGCTGCTACTACATATGATACTCTTACTAAATAACAGCAAGGGGTTTTCATGTGCACTTTCCCACAAATCTGGATAGCATACATCACTGCCTTTGATGAAACAGTCATGGATCACTGTAGAGGATTGATCCTTCGACCTTTCAAACCTCTTGTGCTGAGCTATATCCTTCTCAGATGGATGTATAATGTAAAAATATATACTAGTATATAATTTTATGTAGTATTAAAAATCTAATTCACTGTACAATATTATCTTTGCATCATGAAAAAACATCATACCAAATATGAAAAGATTCCCTTTAAAACATGAATGATTAGGTGAAAGCTAGGTTTTGTAATGGATGAATTGCTAATTCTATGAGAAAGACATTAAAGGATAGAAAAGGATTAAGAATAATTTTTGGACATTCTATTTCAGATGCAGATTTGATCTTCCTTTCCTTCTGAACAGGTCCTTAAGAATCGTTGACTGTAATAATCTGCTGCAAGTACCCCATTTAACAAGTGGCTCGCTTTGCCAGGCTATTAATTGAGGATAGATTCATCCTTAAAATGCCTGAGAAATGCACACATAATTCACCCACACAGCCCCTGAGCCGCACCTGTACCATTGATGATGTAATATTCAGGTATAAATACTGTGGGAATAGCCCCTGCGATGTCCATGCCATACAAAATGGCAGAATTTATTTAGCAAGCTTTTGAATAATGTAAGAGTGGATTGTGATGCAGGAAGTGGTTGGTGACACTTGGGAGTTAACACAAAATGACATAACAATCTAAAAGTCATTGCCTGGCTGATGTTAATTGTTTATTCGTGTTATATATTATGTTAAATTCATACGTTATAAACACATCTCATTACCCATGTGTACTTTACATATTTTTAAGTATACTGATCAGGCCAATTTTTGTTTAGTTTATGGTTACTTGGTGAAAAGAAAAAAGTATGCATCCCATCGGACGGTCTAAAGACCATACAAAACCAAAGAAGAAGACACTTAAAAATTAATGTCAACCATTTTCTAAAAGCAATTTGGCTTAATCATGAAATCAATTGATTGATTAATATTTTATTGTACCAAATGTCCACATTGAGTGAGCACAAAATACAAATTGTCTAGACAACAGAATAAATGCATTTATTTCACTCTGGGAATATTAGCAAAATTAGGATAATTGAGATAACTGTAGTATAGGATGTCAACATATCGTCTCAGAAAAAATCTGCTGCTGCCACAATGGCTTCTCTTACTGATTAGCAGCAAGGGTCTTTTATGTGCACTTTCCCACAGACATGATCACACACCACAGCCTTTGATACACCTGTCATGGAGGCTCTTGTAAGAAGCTGCATCCTACTCTGTTGTACCATAGATAAAAAAGACAAAATAAACCCAAAAAGAATAAAGTGCCCTCATAAAAACAAGCTCTTCCCTTGATAGTTTGTTCCAGATTCTGTTGCCACTGTACAGGGTTTCACCCTGGGCATTACAGTCCTGACTGATTTATGAAGTAATCCTCCCTCAATTTCTGGAACAGACATAATAGCAGGTGTTGCAACTTTTATGAGACCATATACTGCACAAGAAAAACACCCATCTACTGTTTAGCTGCATTATCAGTAAACAATCACAGCATGTGGTTATATGGCAACATGTGGCTAGTTCATTCAATTTTTAAACTAACTATCTCAGTGGTCAGTGCAATTGCCATTAAGAATTACCCAGTCAGTTTAAGATGATTATTACCAGTCATAAACACAAGTTTTTATTTTTCTTCATCTTCTTCTTTTCATTCGCTTGTTGACTACACGTCAAGGCCAGCAATTACGATGAACAATGTCGTGTCCCTCAGCTGCTGTAGGTTTTTACAGTCTTGGAGGACATGTTTGGTAGACTGCTTCTCCATTGAATAACAAATTTTTGTTTAGCCAAACTGTTCAAAAAGTAGCAATTGGCTACTATTAAAAAAATGTAAAAATTTGTTGGCGATTTATCTTTTTCAAATTGGTAATTCCCTCTATGGAAATGGGACAAGTAACTGGCCCCAAATTGTATTGAAGATTAAACTATATATATATACAAAAGTATCTCTTAAAACATTTAAAACCAAGTGTGTTGATTACGTGAAACCAAAACGTAACATATTAAAGACCAAAAAGTGTTTGGTGCTGTTAAAGAAGTCATTTGATGTTTTATCAAAATGTTATCCTCTCATAAACAATATTAGTTAATAATACGTTAAAATTAGCCTCATTGAAAAGTTAATTGCACCTCATCAGCAGCAGTGACAAGCTGTGACCACCACACATGTAGATGTGCAGAATTATTTCTCCTGACTATATGGAATGCAGATGATTGGACATGGAAGTGGATTTGTTGCTGCCTGCTGTGACCTGTTACAAGATGATTGCTTCCAGGTTTCATTAGGCTTATTAGCCCACAATCTTTCTCCTGCCAATACCACAGGTCAGCATTGTCTTCTTCAGTTGTACAGGTCATGCCAACATATGTATCTTCACCTCCACTCAAATAACCACATGTATGCCACTGTAACCACTTGATGGAAACAATCATCAAATTTGCTTGGAGAGTGTCAACAAATTAATATTTGAGTTTATAGTAACTCATGTCCAGATAATTGATAGGTTGGTTTATTGGCATGAACAATCTGTGACCACCACTCTACTTTTACTTGTGACCACCAATGGCTTTTCAACTTGACCAGACAATATGGAATCCAGATGATTAACCATGACAAGACAGCATTTCCTACAGCTCTGTGTGATATGTTAGAACGTAACTGCAGGATAGCAGGTGCCAGACCAGTAGCCTCTCCCACTCAACTGCAGCAGCCATTGTTTAGACTGTTACACTTTATGTCAATATAATTGGGCAGATTTTCAAATTATCTTGACTGATAGCTTGCACCATTTAACTCACTTGTTGGGTGGTGTCAACAAGGCAGCCATAATAAGCTAGACTGGTACAGACTATGTCATCATATAATAGTAGACTAAAACGTGCAATGATAATACATGTATCAGATTAGGTTGTACATAAGCATTACATGTATATTGAAAACCCATTGAAAATAAAAACCATCATAATTTTAGAAGTAGGACATAGCTCATCACATAAGTTATCCATGACTGATACATGTACATTAAAGGCAGTGGTGTGTGCTATCCTGCCACTGAAAAGTGCATGTAACAGACCCCTTGCTACTAATTCATAAGAGTAGCTGCCTTTATTAAACCAACTAAGTTTATCTTTTTTTATCTGATGGTAGACTTTTCCCAACACAGCAACAAGTACAACATTCAATGGACAAACAATGGAGAATAATGGGCGAAGTGCTATCTCCTAAGATCCACCAGCCTGGAGGCAATTAGCTATAGCACATATAAATCATGAGAAATTCCTTCAAGAGGCTGGGTGTTGTTCAAAGAAAAAAGAGTGGGAGGAGTAGGTTTCACATCTTTACCACACACATTTCAAATAGCCACATCTAAGTACAAGAAGTTCAAACACACACAAATAATGAAGGCATTTTGCAGACCCAAAGGATTGTAGTTTCCCATGAAAATGAGAACAATTAAAATACTTTATTGCATTGCTGGTAAAATAATTTTGGTTTTTTATTGTAGATCATAAAAATGGCTACACAAAAAAATAAATAAATAAAAAAGCTTCAAGAATGTCACCGTAATAAGTTAATTACAGTGTTAAAAGTATTTAAATCATTTTCATGTCATAAAATGACAGTTTAATTTTTCCATGAAAACCATTGACATGGCACATCATGGATTTATCCAAGATATTTTGCTTATGTCTGATGAAATTGGGAGAACTAAGATGATTTTATTCACAATTTGGAACAAAATAAAGTACAAACAAATTGTTACAACCAAACTGCAAATTTTTAGTCTTGAAATTGAGAATGTTCAGTGCCATTTGCTTTTGGAAATGGCCCCCACCCCTGTATTCCATACCACAGAATACATGGATAAATCCCTATGTAATAAAATGATTTAAACAATGTTTTAATCTTTTTTGAAAAATGTGTTCAAAATTAATTTTTATTCAAAATTATCACTAATAAAATATCTTATGAATAAAATATATTTTCTCATTTAGTTTTATATGAATTTGTAAAACTGTGTCGGTGTTATTTCTCATTAGAATCTTTGGAATGTAGTATAGCATTAGAGATGGTCAAAGAAGGCTAATATTAACAATGAAATACATCACTAGACATGGCAAAATGAAGTCAGTATTTGGACAGTAGTACTAGTCTGGGCGACAAATTCCTCCAATCCTGTTCATTGGGACAACTCTGTGTAAACTTATAGTGAGGTAAATAAAATTTCAAATAATAGACATGTGCACCCTGATCAAACTAAAGCATTGCCCTGCCCCCACCCTGCTTAGCACTAAAATTCCATGATTTTGCCAGTGCTAAGGTGAACCCAAATATATTCCTGTGCACACTTGGCAAGACAAGACACTGACAAGACTTTAGAAACGTTTAACCCATTTATCCATCCAGAGGATCTCATACATGTAGATAGATGCACTCTGATCAAAGTAAAGCATTGCCCTGCCCCCACCCTGTTTAGCACTAAAATTCCATGATTTTGCCAGTGCTGAGGTGAGGCCAAATATATTCCCGTGCACAGTTGGCAAGACAAGACACTGACAAGACTTTAGAAACGTTTAACCCATTTATCCATCCAGAGGATCTCATACATGTACATGTAGATAGATGCCTTCATCCAGCCACAGAGTTCTGCAACTGAGAACACTGGAGATGCACTGGAAGCAGTTTGATTTATATTGCAAAACAAACCACTTGTGTTTTGGGATTAACACAGACATTTGGTATTTGCAGATTATCCACTAGGTGGTTCCATGTCACTTCCAGCTGTTGTTTTAATCTGTCCTTACCCAGATTATCCTCTTCTGTTTATTTACAAACCACTTACAATAACCTGGCAGATATTAGTGAAAGTAAACATTTTTTAAAGGAATTAATGTCTATCTGTGTTGGACAGACTGTTTGGTCTTGCTCACACTGTGTTCTCGCAACATTACAGAGTGACAGGAACATGTTACATGTATAATTCATTTCCTGATCCCAACAGATTTAAACTAATCTATACCTGAACAGATTTGAATCTTTGTTTCAGGGGGATTTGATTTTGCCTGTATTCAATCATTTAAAATTGTTATCAATACATTTTATTTGACAGTATTCATCAACAACTGCTCTGTACAAATAACTAAAACAATCATATTAAGCATAGTTTGGCATCTGATTAGGCAAATTATATATGCAAGTCTGCTTCTGAACAGAAACACATATAAATTCGAAAATGGTTTTAATTTGTTCTGTCACATTACAATATTACAAGATAAATTGTTTTTTGTAACATCACAGATTAATTAAATGTTTTGCAGTTTACGTGTTCATTTTGGTTCGAAAATAACTTGCAACGTAACAATAAACATTTTTGTTTTGAGATTACTGCTATATTAATTAATAGTATCATACACATGGAGTTCAACTTATACAAGTTATAGCCATACCATTTTATGTTCTAAGAGAATATTTTTATTTCAAGGTGTTTCCTAAATATTGACTCAGCAGTTACACCCAGGGATGCCAATGTCAACTACTATTTTCTTTCAAAAGCCAGCATGATGCCATCTGCCAAAATGGTCCAATAAACCCCAGGATCCATTTTGAGAAAATGCTAAGACAGTTAGGCACAGATTGATGTGTAGCATATGGATACTATAAACAAGAGTGCAACCTGACCAGGTCTCAAACAGCAAGCCAATGCACTTGTCCCTCAATTCCCATCTGTGCATGTGAATTCACAAATATATGTGATGTAACTGATAAATTTTAAAATACTGATTTGATTTCAGTACTGATATTCAGGAATCATTTGTTTTCAATTAAGTCATATCCAATGAGATTTGTGTTAGTTACTTAATTAGTTTTAGTAAAGTTACCAGTAGTTATAAGCTCGTTTTCTATGGGGTTTTTTTTTTCTCAACCTACCTATCATAATTTTTTCAGCATATAATCTGAAACATCCAATACCTTATGATAAATTACAGTAAATAATATGCTATAGCTGTTTCGCAACACAAACTTTACTTGTTTTCCCTCTCCCTCTATAAACTATACCTCGTTATTTCAGGTTTACAATTAGTAATGAAATTATCTAGAGGTGGAAAACACACCAAATTGCGAAGAGAAAAAAAGTTGATTCATTATATAATTTAATTTAAATTCAAAGAAAAATTATTATTTTTTACCTTTTTCTTGAAAGATGAATTAAAATAAAATTACAAAAAAATCACTTCCTAGAAAACATTGTATCTCAATACTGGGAAATAGACCACTTCTACCAAAATGCCAAAAATTAACTACGTACAGTCAATGTTATTGAAGATAAACAGACACACATATGCACCATGTAGATTTCATACTTTTGGCAGCAAATTTTGTATAGATAAAACATTTTCAATTGTTTATCCACTTATAAAAGGTGTTAATAAACATTTCTTTGCATATTCACATGTCAAAGGCTATAACTGTTTTCATTTGGTGGACAATATTCATAAGAAAAATGTAGCGGAACATAAAAACAAATCAACATGAACAGCTTATCTGCAGTGATGTTATAGAGACATAATGAACCGGTGACACATCCATCAGACAGCCGGAGTCGAAATGATTGGTATAACAAGAAGTTATCTTTTCCATGTCTATTAGTGGATAAATTGTCTTAATACCTCTCCCTGTTTGGTCTCAGGCAGGAACAATGTATACTAATTAATGACAAATACAAATAACCTCATAAACCAATGTTGGTTCATGTGATATTAAAAAAGGACTATTTAAGGAAGATAATTAACTTGGAATGAAACAATGTTATTCTTTACTGGGTTTAATGTATGTATAAAATGAGGGTAATTAACAGAAAATAGTAACTGTTCCGAGTGATAGAAACAGTGTTGACATCTGGTGGGCAAGAAAAACATGGGAAATATGTGCCAGACAGACGGAGACAAACTGATTAGAACAGAATACAGATTAAGTTTATTAATGGATTATGATAAATAGTGTGTTACGCTTTAGATTGACTATTTAAAACATAGATACGTGTTCATAAAAAATAGGTGTCCAATATCCATCCATAACAAAGGAATGATAACAAAAGTTTTGGGGTCTCCAAAAAGGGAGATTTAACCCAAAAAAAACAAGAGATTCATATTACAAAGTAAAACATGACTTAAAACGTTATTTTACATAACAAGGTTTATGTTAAATATCAATTTCACATTTTATCTTTTTACTTTTTAACACCAACATAGCAGAATAAAACGTCATATTACAAACTTCATGTGCTTAAACAAAATATCTCACAATTCTCACTTTGGCAAACTTGAATCAATTAAAAATCATGAGGGTTATGAGTAGATATAATTAGGAAGAGTCTCCTGTGGAATACAAGAAGGTTGACAATGACAGGTCTGAAACAATAACATCTTTGGCACAGAAGTGATGATCTCATTTTCTAGTTACATTTTGAAAGAAACTTTTCATATAACTTCCAGGCATACATCATCTTTCAAAACCATTCATAACATCATATTTGTAGGCGAGTGACTATGGGGCTATACATGTACCGGTATATGATATACAAACATTTGTCAAACATACTACATGTAGTAACTGATAAATGTGATAGACTTTGTAAAAGTCACAAATTTCCTTCTGTGTCAACACCATTTTCACAAAACCCGTTTGATATTTAGAGAGCACTGTGATTCAACTAAGGAAGCAATCATTATGTGCAACCAATAAATTTGCAATTCAAATCTGTTTAAGATTTCTCAGACTTTTGTGACATTTATAAAAAAATTATAATTTGCTAACCGAAGAGGAATGATTTTAAAACATGTTGCAAATATTGAATTTATCGGCTTAAACATGGTGCAAACATTTTTCAATAAATCACAAATCAACTTGTGGAAATATTTGCTGAAAACTTTGTAAAATACTATTGTTTTCTCTGCCTACATCTATTAATGTATATAGCTTCAAGCTTAATATTACCACCTTAACACCATCATTCCCTCAAAATCCCCTCTAAGGCACAATCCCGTATTAAGATATCAAAAGACCCTATTTCAAAGCATATGCCCAAGGTCGGATACTTAAAGCTATAATTCAATCATATCTATTTAAGCTATTGCATACACAAAGAAAGAAAGGTGTCAACCATTAAAAGATCCATAACTCTGTCAAATCTGATCACAATTCCCTACTCTTTGAACCGGCTTTGTATCAAATTCAGTTTCTATTTAATTACATTTCTTTCAATTGTATTAAAATAGATAACAATTGTTCATTGGAAGATCTATCAAATATAGATATATTTCTTAGATCAATTTAAACCTAATGACAGGCTGCTGATTGGCTCATTTAGGAAACCTGTCAATCAGGTTACAGTAATCAAGGTTAAATCCTGGCAATTTGCTGTCCAAACAATAACTTAATCCCAGAGGATTTGATCAGGGTCCACAGTCCTATCACCAGAAGTGCCAAAGCATTGTGAATAAGGATTACACTGGACAATCTTTTTACTGTTATCATGTGATCAGATTGGGGCCAATGATGTCAGGGATTTAAGCTAAACACCAAACAACAATTGTTTACAGTTTTTGCAGCTTACCAAGGCTGGTCAGCTGATCATATATAGCTTCTATATTCTCACTGCTTGGGGATACTCAACAATCAGATTAAAACTCAACCTATCTTAACGAAGATGAAAAGACAGCCAGTGTATGTGGGTAATGATTAATTGTCTTAACCTTCTGACTACCGCTGTCGACTTAAGTCGACAACGTCAAACTGTGCTCTGAATACCGATGTCGACTTAAGTCGACATGCGTACTGCGCGCGAACTCATCCAGGAAACGGATGTTAAAATG
>JAUTCZ010056783.1:0-10303 GCA_032273805.1 Melanodrymia brightae | reverse complement strand
TTCATATACATTGTATTAATAATACGTACGCACCAAACAAACAGCGTCTAGCGATTATTATTACTTAGGCTCTTTAAGTTATTTCCCTTGAACTATCCTTTAACCAATGGTATGGAGTTATTTCCCTTGAACCATACAAATTTTTGTGTTTGAGATAATGAGGTCAGTGTTATTTCACCTGCAACCATAGTATTCCAGCATAGAAATTTATTACATAATTGTGGAGGTAACCAAGTCATCAGACATGACTTGCATTTCTAAATGTAGAATGGTTGATGTACCAACTTGCCAGGCATTTGATGGTCCACTAAGCATTACACCCTAAGCAGATTTAAACATTTCAGTCAAGCAGAACCATAAATATTTTTGTTAAGTGGTTACACTAAGGGTATATTGTTACAATGTTATTCTCAATCCTTGTTTGTACTGGAGGTATGATATACACAAAACTCTGTCTACTATACAAAGACACTTGTGAATATGAATATCTTACCATTCCTCATACCAGAGCGAATTCCACTCTCTATTGCCTTCAGATGATGCTTCTTAATACTGTCCATCTTCTCATCACGGGAGGATACAAGAGTTATATGTTTAAACTCCGTAGCATTTGGATCTGGGTGCACGGAAAGCTTCATGCTCACTAGGTGGCGCCGGTCTCCTATATTCTTGTCCAGTATTTCTGCCAGTTCTGTGCTTTCTGTGGCCGTTTCTCTATCAAGAATGTAAAACATTATTTCAGATAAGTTGGTCTCAAAAACAGCTGGACTGTGTGTCCAGAGTAAATGTGTTTGTACCTAAGTTAGATGTAATCATGTAAATAAGTTATAATTGACTAACTGGTCTACTGAGGATGGATCCTCCAACCCCGTGCACGGCAAAATAGCATGTGTATACCGCTACCTGTAGGCAATCTGCAGAGGACCGAGATCCGCCTCAACTCTGTACTCCTTGGCGATCCTCGATCTGATGACGTCCAGATGAAGTTCTCCCATTCCAGACAGAATCGTCTGACCAGTGTCCTTGTCCACATCAACCTGAAGCAAGAATTAACTAAACACGTAAATATAAACCACAAGTTTTTTCTTTCAAAACTATTTGATACTTTCAAGTACAAAAATAAAATTTGTTACAGACTTGACTTTATACATTACAATTTGTTTTAGCTGCCTTATCCATTGAAGGTTTAGACACCCCTGTGTTGGGTATGGTTTGCCATCTGTACCCAATAGTGAATCAATTTTGAATTATTTGAATTATTATATTCTTTTGACATATAAAAATGTGTAATTAAATGTATACTTATTCTAGATAAAAAAAAAGTACAGTTTTTTCCCTCAGTTGTACTGTCCTAATGGCAGATGTGTAACTTAGCACCCCAAAAAAATGTGACATTTTCCACTTAAAAAAGAACTTTGATCACCTTCAAGCTGGGATCTTCTCGCTGCAAACAATCTAACGCGAAGTCCAGCTATTTTTGAAGAGCCATGGTAGGGGGCTCAATGGAACAGAAAAACACCGGTACAGGCACCTCGACACCAGCCAAGACTGGTAAGTCAGCTTCCTCTGTGTTCTGGTCTGTGTTCCTGGCTTCTGCTGATTTTGAATGGTGGAAAGCTCTAACTGCTGACTTGGCTGTTGATTGGCTGGATGTTATCGTATCACCTGTACATGTCTAACAGAAATAATGTAGATGTAGATAATTTCGCATTATACACAGTAACATAGTAATAGTCGTTACTTTGTATACTAGTAATTGATTCAGTACAGACTGTACATGAAAAAGCTTTGCATTTCTGTTTAGGTGAGTTGAAAGTCTTCACATGGTTTTGAAAATGATAAATGGTAGCTTTAAATTTGTTTTATAACAAAATCATCTATGAACACTGCTCTGGTACATGTAAATGTTCATTTAATGGGCAATTTAAATATTTTATGATGCTATTTTTTGACAAATGAGCACTTCCCTTACCTTCCTAATGTTGTGATTTTAGATCTAACATTCTATAAAATATTACCAACACTGTCTTGCAGCCCTCCAACCACCTAACACACATTATAAACAGTTACAGTACTATGATTGCGGCTATGCCTATAACTACCGGTATGTACGTTATCCAATATCACATCTTTGTGATAAAAATTACATTAGTGTACCAGTATACAAAAATGCACAGAACTCGTGGAAAAAACTCACTTCTTTTAGTCCAGCAACTAATACTATATTTCCTGCAACAGCCGTGGAAACATCATGGAAATCATCAGCATAAACCTGTAAGATACGACTTGTCTTCTCTGAACATTGTTGGTTAATATTAAAAACACTCGAACCACTTTTTAAAGCACCAGAATACAATCGTAAAAACGTCAGTGGGCCGCGTTGTTTGTTATGTATGACTTTAAAAGCCAAAGCACAGAGGTCCGTGCCGTAAAACTCTACAAACCCATGACTAATATCCATAGGACTCGGGAGGTAATAATTCACGGCATCAAGAAGAGGCTGCACGCCTTTATTTTTCAACGAGCTTCCGCACACGACTGGAACAGCTTTATGTCCAAGTGTAGCCAATCGTATGGCTTTGTGGATATCTTCGTTCTTAATATCATCAAGCTTGATGTCTGCCAAAATCAAATCTGCAATGCTATCATCAATGTCTGCCAACTGACCAATCAAATGATTCCTAGCTTTGATGGCATCTTCATACAACGAACCATCCGATTGGTGTAACAAATCTCTTTTAAACTTCGCTCCATCTTCACATTTTTTAGAATTCCATAAGAGTTTTTCCATGGTAACGATATCTACTACACCTTCAAATTGTTTCTCTGTTCCGATTGGTGCGTTGAGAAGAAGTGGTTCTATTTTAAGTTTCTGCTTGATTGATGAGAGACACTGTCCCACATTAGCACCAGTTTTGTCCATTTTGTTTAGGTAGACTATTCGTGGCACTGAGTAACGATTAGCTTGCCTCCACACAGTCAGGGTCTGTGCTTCTACTCCTGAAAATAAGAATCAACAAATATACGGAGAAACACACTTCTGCAGCAAGAAATCTTAAATCATATAAAACTAAAGTACATGTATAGTAATGTGCTAACAATTGTAATTTTAGGAGAGGAACTGAAAACATGCAAGTGACAAAAGTTTCAATATAGGTATACACTTAGTCTGTCAGGTACAGTTGCACTACCTATTACCATCTAGAAGGCTAAACTGTACCTACATCTAGTACACTTACACCATCTAGTATACATTTACATGGTCTACTACACTTACACCATCTAGTACTTACATGGTTCAGTGGAATTATCTAAAGAAGTACCCATCTTTATCAAGACTGATTTTAGAATCCAAAAATGTAACAACAGAAAAACTGTCTAATCTGGAAGCACATTTTGTTATTGGATCCAGTTTAGACAAAGCGCACTGTTCCTATAACATTTGAAATTAAAATTAACTAGTACTTAATAACTTAATATCACCTTATTAAGTTATTTCTTATGCCCATCGGAAATAGATGAATAATTTAAATAAATAATAACTGTGCATGGCTACATTTACTGTATACCAATATGATTGCGGCAGAGCAGAAAAAATACGGTACCTGCAGATGCATCTAGAACAGTTACAGCTCCGTCCAGTACCCGCAGAGATCTCTCCACCTCCATTGTGAAGTCGACATGACCTGAAAACACATTAAGCTGTTGTTAATTTAACCGTGTAGGCTGGCGGTTGTATTCTAGGATTTTAAATCCAATGCCTTGATTAGGATCTGAACCCAGTTCCCAGTGTCATATTAATTTCAGACACAATGACATGTAGTTATCATGTTAATTTCAGACATGCTATGATGTACATAAAATGTCATGTTAATTTTAGACATGTATTTGTAGTTATCAATGTTAATTTCAGACGTGTGTACTTTTACATGTAGTTAATATATAACATGCTAATACCATTTATATGTAATTCTAGTTATGTTAAATTTAGATGCATGTACTTAGTTATAGCTGTTATGTTGACTTCGCTCCCTTCCCAACCCCGTCTAAATGCTGCATAAAATATGTACTTACACCATCCCCCACCCATATGCATTACATATTTTAATGGCCAGACACATGTAGGCCAGAGTTATTTCCCCTGCATTAAATATACATTTATGTCATGCATAATACACATGTATATTATATTATGTAGATATTATATATAGTTCATTTGCATGTCTAAATATGATCCATAAGTGACTGACAGTGTTGTATAGTATTAATTTTAGTATGGAGCGGTATGTAGTTCAGCTCAACGAGGTTCAAGAGGTCGAAGGATTGATCCTCCTCATGTGACCCATTTCCCATTCCAACCAGTGATCCACAACTGGTTCATCAAAAGCTGGGGTGTGTGTGCTGTTCCATCTGTGCGAAAATGCATATAGAAGACTTCTTGCTGAACATTATTCCATAAGACTAAGAGTAGCCTATGTGGCGACAGCAAGTTTCTTCTGAGACTATGTTTCTCCATAACCATAATATTATGTTTGAGATTCAATACCCACTGATTTTTAATCAATACATGTGTTCCAGTGGTGTTGTTAAACAAACCAAATTTAGATAAAAGTTTGTTTAACAACACCACTGGAACACATTGATTATTAATCAGTGGTTAATATCGACACTTGGTGAAAGAGAAAATGCACTGCTACCACATAGGCCCCTCTTCTTCAAATAACATCAATGGATTTTTATATGCACTTTCCCACAGACAGGGTAGCACACACCTTTGATAGACCAGTCGTGGATCATTGGTTGGAACGGAAAATAGCCCAACAGGCCCCCTGAGGAAGGTTGATCATTCGACCCATCGAGTTACAGGCGGACGCTATACCACTGAGCTACGCCCCACTCATGATCATTAATCAATTCATGTGCTCCAATGGGGTCATTAAACAAACAAACTTTAGTGTTGTACAGTGATACATGCAATGTTGTACAGTAGATTGTAATCATGTTACCAGGTGTGTCAATGAGGTTCACTTTGTGGTGTTTCCAGTGAAAGGTGATGGCTGCCGATGTGATGGTGATTCCTCGCTCTCGCTCTTGTTCCATATAGTCCATCACTGTATCTCCATGATCAACATCACCTACAGGTACAGAATTAATAATATTATTATTTAAAACAAATGTAAGTAAATGTTAACTTAACTTTAATAAATACAATGCCGTATTAGCCAGAAATATGTTACAAATAGCATTAGATGAGCTTATAGGTCGACATCTGTCTTAATACTTGAGAGTGTACAGTACCGGGGTGGGTACCTTCCAATTTGTTCAATTTCTGAATTGGAATTAATATTTATTTTCATAGAATTTACGTCAACATAATCTTATTAACATTTTGTATTAGTTGACATGTTTTTGAGTACATATAAATACATAACAAATCTATAGTTTGTTAGTTTGTAAATTAATAATTTTATTAAATTTTATACATTAATTCTCAGTGTTTTTCGACTTTGAGCATTACGATGGGGAATAAAACTAATAAACTACCTAAATGTTTAGTTAAACCAGAATAATATAACATTCTTTCTGTCGTGGTTGTTTTTCCAGCATCAATATGAGCCATGATTCCAATGTTTCTAATTTTAGACATGTTTTCATGATCCGTTTTTGACGAGCTGTACAGGCGACACTGACACCCAAATAAGGCCCCTTTTGAAACATGCTTGCTAAACGGAACCCTTGTTGATTTGTCAGTGCTCGTTATGTTCAGCTGATAAACTGTACTGGAGGAAGACCCCAGTACACGACGTAAGCACACCACCCGAATCATTTTAAATTGCCCAACAGCTCTATTATGTCTATGTTTGCGGGAATGAAAGCGCCCGACTTCCAAAGTTCATGGGCGCAGCCATGACAGTTTCAAAGACACTCGAGCCAACGAAACCGGTTTGAGATTCAATGAAACGAAACCGCGGGTAAATCTGATTACGGTTTCTGCATTTACACTGATAATTATGTTACTAACTTAGTTATTTATGTACACAAATTTGTGTTTATGTTGATATATATATATATTTTTAAATGTTGATCCGACGGCATTTAAAACCAGTTAGGCCTACATCAATGTTGAGAAGAAGTTGTAACCTTTTGGTTGTGGTGTTAATGCATCGGGTTCTGCCATGGGTTCTAATTCCGACCATGGGCATGGCATATGGGATTTTCAATCGATGTACCGGCACGAACCGCAAAGTTTCAATGGGTAGGTGTAATTACCACTTACACCGACCAGTGGTCCACAGATGATATATCAAAAGTCGTGGTATGTACTATCATGTTTATGGGAAGTGCACGAGTAACCGATTTTATCACTCACTCTAACACTAACTTCTGTCCTGGACAGGCATTTGGAATTGATGCCCATGACAGAGTCAAGGGAAATGTGCTTCAATCTCAATAGGATAATGAATAATATAAAATTAGTTTAACTAATTAACTAACTAACTAACTAACTAACTATAACTTGTACGAAATTTCAGGCACAAAGCATGCGAGCACGCAATTATTATACTGAGTGATATAGACAGAATGTATCTCAGATGAATATATAATTATATAATATATGAACTTAAACCAACGATTGGCTACAGGCATGTTGATAATATTATATCATTTTTAAAAACATAATCAGTCCGTATATTAAAAAATAACACACAGGGTCTATAAATCAATTTCTAATAAATAAATTTTATATCCACCTACGTAAATACACGTGTAGGCTATGAAACAGATCGGCCGTTTCCGTCATCTTATAAGTTCTAGGATATGATCCAGGAGAGAGACCATGTTTAATACAAACATATTAATAGCATCCGTATACCTTCTTGCAAAAAGAGCAAAAGGAAAAGTCATCGGGATTTTTTTTTGGGTCAATATTTAAAATGAAATAGAAGAATAGTTTTGCAGGGGACTGAAACCCTAGCCCCGCCTTGTATGGTACCTTGTGAAACCTATTGATGACGTCAACAATGCTTTGTTAACGACGTGGCTCTCTACAGTCTTTCAAGTTCCTATGCAAGTTTATGAGATGTTAACTTTCGGTAAGTTATTATCTATATAACGGGCGGATCCAGGATTTGTAAATAGAAGGACCCGGTATAGAAATAGTGAGCCCAATATTGACAATAATAAGTGCCATTTTTCAGAAATTATAAATATTAACATAGAACACATTAATATGCTACATTAATATGCTACTGGAGATAGCCCGGGTTCGTTGCCCCCACCCTAAATCAGCTCCTGTATAACACATGCTTACACATAAAACACAATGTCATAATAATAATAATAATTATATTATGAACTGAAAGAAAACCATGTTTTTTTTTAAAATATAGGGCCGAATCTGAATCAGAGTAAAATTGTGTGGTGGTGGATTCACTTTTCGTGGCTAATCATATATACATTGTAGATATCTTCCCACAAACATCTATTTATGTCAGCTGTTAGTTTTCAAACTGACACTGAACTTGAAAAATTCAATCCGTGTTTTTTAAATTCTCTACAAACAAGTAAATAACAGCCTATCTTTTCTCCGCATCCAGTAACAAGTTAAAAGTTTATTTTAAATGTGTATTTTAGTATCAAACTTATTGACGTTCGCTGTGTGAGTTAAAAAATGGCCTGTTAAAATTTTAAACTCTTTGTATACATGTACACGGATATCAATAACCACGCACAATGTATGTAGACTTGCGCGGTATAATTATTATTTTATCTAAATACCAAACAACCGCCAGAATTTGAAACACGTACACCGGGTGGCCAATGCCTACACTATGCACACAGCAACCAATAAAACATTAGGAAATATTTAAATTCGAATACATGTAACAGTCCTGAAATAGAATTTCTAACAAAGATCGAATTGCTAACAAAGAGGATACACGGGTTTATAAGGGATACACCTAGGATTGACCTATACAGACATATAGCGTGGGAGTGCGATCTTTGTAAAACAGGAATAAGACACGGTGCAACCATTGACGCTCTCTTGTATACATTATCAATGCAATTTATCGCCTCAGTGGTCAACACTTTCAACAATGCCGATCCATTAACATGAATATGATTAGTAACCTGTATAGCCATATATACGATTATAATAATTTATGTTTAATGCGTTAAAAATGTGGTATGATTTTCTGTGAGGAATGCAAGCCGTGTGTTCCCTTTGTTCACCTTTGTATCGTCACTATACACCGGGTGGTGAGGGCGGATGTTTTCGGGTGAATGGTGTCTAAAAGCTTAACAACTGTTTGAGATATTTGCGTATCACTATGCAAACAAATGAGGAAGTACTGGAGTAAAATTGTGACTATTTTTGGCACAAATTATCGTATGTAAGTGTTTTTCTGTGCGGGTTGCGTTTATACAAGTGGTAAAAATAGCGAATTTGAATAAATATACATAATAGATTAACCCGATAACATAATAGCGCGGCAGTTGCATGCTGTGAACTTATTGCTGTAAATGTGTCAGTGGGGTTTTTTCATTTGGTTTCTATACACTCTCCATATTAAATAGTTTTATGTCCATACAGATAAACGGTACCCACCCTTAGTTTTTGTTCAGAGATGAAACCGCGAATTATTGCTTCTCCAACATATATACTCATAGCAGGACACAAACGATTATGATAATTCATATTCTCCAAAGAATTCGCTTCAAATTCTCTCGCCAATTTAAAAATGTATTCGCCAATCCATTTAGACTTAAATGAAAATAATTTAAAATTTGATTAATTACAGTAACTGTGCATTTTACAAGTAGATATACAAGTATATCTCATTTATAATGTTTGGTATATTGACAAGCATATAATTATGTGCATGGTACATATTGCCATAATGGACACATTTTATATCGGACATAATAATTATTATATCACGCAAACACTTATGAATATCCTAATTTGATATTATATTTTATTTGATTAATATAAGTATTAATAAAAATGATATAGCATAATTATAATATTACCACAATAGTTTTACAAAATTGCAAATTGATAAGCCCTGACACAGATTACTATAAAAGTTACCTTGGCTTTATAGAACTGAAATTATTCTTAACGATACATACATGTCCATATGTTACTTTTAGAGATCTCACGTATATTTCTGTTTCTATATCTATATAATGTATACAGTTGATGTGGGTATCTTTTTCACAAATCATACATGGTTTACAATATAATTATGTTTGGTATACATTACACTTAGAGCTATAATAGTACTAAATGGGACTAACTCTAAATGTATTGACTTTGGATAGAGGATCAGCTACGGAACGAAAAAAAAGGTTTTATGATGGTCATTTGGTGGACGTTGTTGATAATTTTAATTATCTTGGTATTCTGCTTAATTTCATAATACATGTATGTCACTTTTCACCTGCTTTATAATATACATCAGAACAGGGAAGAACAATCTCTTTTGCGTGGAAGAAAAGTTCAATGTCCTTGTATTTAAATCAAAGCTCATTGCTGACACTACGTACTTGAACGTCTTACATCAGGAAGTTACACACAGCTTTCTATAGGTTTATAATTACTTGTTCATTCATCCTTTTTCCGCTAACATTAACATAACACCAGTGTGTAGACATAGTATATACACGTAGTGTCCGTTCTGTTTATAATACATTATTTTTCTCTTTACCTTTGATATATTTCCTTTACATCTGTCCTACACGTTGACAAACTCAGTTATTTTACTGACGTTTCCTGGTACATACATGTATATAGGCCTACACAAATATAGACTACCTGTTACGTATGATAGATACACACTGTATGTACTGCATGTACATACAATTAATCAATGGAGGTTTATTTTGTAAGGTGAATGATTGAATAATGTTGTTAGCTATGTAAATACGCTTTAAAGGAATATTCCCGGTTTTAAGACGGATGTCACCCTACTACGTGCACATCTAATGCTATTTATATCAGAAATATTATTTCTCGCTAATAGGGCATTTTAATTTACGACATGTAATATTTACTTACATTTTGTTATTTACAATAATATTATAGGTGTATCCAACGCATGTATATTACCTTAGTTAGTATGGTCCTTGGGCTACAATAATTTAGGGAGCGGGACGTAGCTCAGAGGTAGAATGTCTGCCTGTGGCGGGATGGGTCGCGAGATCGATCCTCCGTGGGGAAGTGCACATAAAAGACCCCTTGCTGTCATTCGTGGAAGAGTAGCCTATGTGGCGGCAGCGGGTTTCCTCTGTGACC
>JAUTCZ010056772.1:0-10304 GCA_032273805.1 Melanodrymia brightae | reverse complement strand
GTACTTAGCGTGGTATCAGCAATAGTACACATGATTCCATTCAAGGTCATGTTCAAACATCGTCATCGTCGTCATCATCATCATCATCATCATCACCATCATCATCATCATCATCATCATCACCACTGCAGCCACAACTAGCATCAACAATGTCGTACGAAATATACCACCACTATACAGAAGTGAGTGTTATTATGAGAGAGGGATCTTTTTATATGCACTTTCCCACAGACAGGGCAGTACATACCTCAGCCTTTGTTATATCAGTTGTGGACATAACACTGGTCGGTGTAAGTGAGCCTTGTGGAGCAATAACTCTGGGTTGTAGCCGGTGTAAAATGAACGCAAGTCCGGCTGGAATGCAATTCCGGTGATATCATAACAAAATGGATTAAATAATAAAATGAATATTTACGGAATGAAACAAATATCCTGGTTCCCAAAACGAGTTCTAGTGTTAATGTACACTCATTAAAACTATGTTATATGTCTGGTTTGGACTAATAATGCTAGGTATGTAGACCTGACCGAATGCGTTATAACAGTTTCGGACCTCCATTGCTACGGACTTCTATTAATTCCTTTTACACCGGTACTGACATTAAAAATCTCGTATGCTCTGAATGGGATTCGAACCCAGTACCTAACCAGTCTTCAGCCTGAGACCGGTCAGTGACAGAGTGGCTGACGTCACGACAGATCTTGGATGTACTTGGATGTGTTTCACGTCACGACAGATCTAGGATGTACTTAGATGTGTTTCACGTGTGGTTATGGCAGTCGAGTGCGCTTCACGTCAAATATTGGTTCGTCCCGTCCAAGTTCCTCGCGTCTTTCCGCGGAATCGACGCGGCGGCCACACAAACCTCCCAGTAATGCCACTCATTCGTCCATCTGTGGACATTCGTAATTTATAGAATTTCATTGTGTGAGTAAGAAATTATCCTGCCTATCCAACTTGTAGTTTTATTGGATATCTGGTTGCGATGTTTGTAGACAGAGTTTCGTATTTAAACAAATCGCTTTTTCCCTCCGGTTTGACACTATGTGGGCAAGTTTTGAGTACACGGGCCATCAAAACCTGCAAGACAATTCAAAATCTACGTAGGCACGTTTATCTTTTCCTTTCTTTTTTATTAAACTTTGTATCAAACAGTTTCTACATGAAACTAAAGTAAAAGTTTGTTTTATTTAACGACGCCACTAGAAACACATCGATTATAAATCAGCGGTTATTGGACGTCAGACGCATGGTTATATTGACACATGGTCACAGAGGAAACCCGCTGCAGCCATATAGGCTACTCTTCCATAGACAGGATAGCACACATCACGGAATTTGATAAACCAGCCGTGGATCACTGGCTAGAACGGAAAATAGCCCACAAATGTGTTTCTAGTGGCGTCGTTAAATAAAACAAACTTTACCTTTTTGGACAGTCAAGCTGCTTCGACTGCCTGTCCAGCACAGAAGTTAAGTGTTAGAATGAGAGAGGAAACCCAGTTATCAATTTGATAAGTAGCAAGGGATCTTTTATATGCACTTTCCCACATATGGGACAGTACATACCACAGCCTTTGTTACACCAATAGTGGGAGACTGGTAGGTGTAAGTGGAAGTACTCCTACCCATTGAGCCTTGCAAAGCACTTGCTCTGGCTTGGAGCCAGTACTGCGATTACACATCCCATCGCTTAGAGTGGGATTTGAATCCAGTACCAACCAGTCTAAAGCCTGGTAATTTAACCACTAAACCAAAGACTAGTGCTGTATGGTAGCTGAATGCGACATTTATATTAATACGGAATCACATGTAGTGTTCATCTAGAGGAAGATGTACGGTAGTTGAAGCATGGTTTTCAGAGATTATGCATCAATCTCAATGTTTCACAATCCGAAAAATTTAAGTGAGAATTGCACCTCCACCTCCTTCCAAACATTGTTCGAGATTGTGAAACACATTAACATTTATGCACTGTCCTTTACTTGTGAACATGGTGATCTCAAATTACCCATACATCACTTAAAAGTTTGAGAAAAAGAAGTTAAGACTGAATTAATAAACAATTAATAATCTTGTAATAATTTAAAAGAACTCATGTTGTGTAGTGTATTTACACGACTGCGCACAATAATTATTTTACCAACAAAATAAAAAATGAAAAGATTTGAGAATGAATCACATGTGGAGAGCACAGAAGTAATCTGTAACAGTTTAATACTTTTATAAATACAACAACTAAACAGTTTGCAGTCAGATTTCTTTATCATTGACCACAAATATCAGTATCATACATTTCAAAAGCAAAAACAACAAAATACTGTAAAACTGGTATTTTTCGCATCTGTAATTTTCACTGTTTGCATTTGTACTTTAACAGCAAATTACTGTCATGCAAATAATTACTAGTCATGATATCCATTGAAATATATATGTTTTTCCTTTGCAAGGCGAAAATTACATATCACTAGTTCAAGAGCGGTTTTTTCCAAATTGTGAAAATGTACGGCTGCGAATATTACCTGTTTTATAGTACATAATAATACACGTACATGTATATCTGCTATCAAAACAATATTGAAAAAACTGCACATTAACATTCCACGGAAAAGTTAGGTATTTTAATACAATACTGCAGTGATATATATGCCCAAAACAACTCCCCACACCTCACCCCACATTTTTTTATCTTTGACAATGAGGGAGACTAATGTATTTATGTACTTTCTATATTCTACCTGGTATATTTAAATGTAAATGGAATCAAAATTACTGAAAGACTGCAATTTACATGTAAGCAAGTAAAACTTTGAGAGTCAAATTTGCAACAATTCAGCTGCACAAACAAAATATTTTTTTACTGAAGAACATTTTAGAGTGCTCCTATTAGATTGAGAGTGAGAATTTCCTTTTAGCTCAGTCGTATGGCACACAGTCACTTTAATTAACACACAAATTCTGCAGAAAATGTTCTGATACAGTAATACATTTATATAGAAAGTTTGTTTGATTTACAACACAATTACCTCTGTAATGACTAGTAACTCCTAAGGGATCATGCATAAATGGCAATTGATGAGTTTCACAATCTGAACAATGTGTGAAATGGGGTGGGAGGAGTTTAAAGCAAAGTTTGGATTGAATTTCATGTAAATACTTTGGTTTACAGTTGATTAATATTTTATGTTAGGATTAGAAGGGGAGGGAAGGGGTTAAACACAATTCTAATTTTGTCCGGACTGTGAAACACATCAACATATGCATGATTCCTAACAGAAAATGTTGTGTTTAGCACTATCCTCTGGTGGAAGTCCATTTTTGCACCAACCAAACAATTATCCAAAGGATTTCAGTATTGTAACTTAATCATGACTCCAAAATGCTATTTGAAGGCAGGAAGAAATAATGAGGAACTTAAATTGAAAATAATTTAGTCCAATCAATTGATCTATTAATTAAAATATAAAAAAAAAGAGAAAAAGTTAAAAAAAGATACCACTTGCACCAAACTAAAATGTCACATTCATAAATCTTAGAACAAATTCTTCACCATACAAATTTACTGTTACAGTAGTGAACGATAGTCGTTTGGCCTTCTCGTTGTTTACTGGTAACTCAGGGTTCAAAAGGTTAAGCATAGTTTACAACATTCTGTGGCATCAGACTTTACAAATACATAGCATGAAGTTTTGTTATGTTCTTTTGAAGAAGTAGCATTTATATAACTGAATTTAATCTTGGTAAAATAATCACGTGATGCTTAATTACATGTACATCCCTTTAAAAATATGTTCTATCACTACTGTGATTTTGGTCTTTGTTACACAACTCTAGAAATTTAATTACCTGCCTTTAAAGTAATTTTATATCACTGTAAATGTATTCTTGACAAAATATTCACTTTATTCTGCATTATTTCCCTTTAAAAATATTTTCTATCTCTGTAAATGTAGTCTTGATAAAATAATGAATCTAATCTGCATTATCTCCCTTTAATACGTATTATACATCACTGTAAACATAGACTTGACAAACATTAATAATCACTGTAATCTGCATTATCTCCCTTTAAAAATAATTTTTATCACTGTAAATATATTCTGGACAAAAAACATCCACTTGAATCTGCATTATCTCCCTTTGCAGACACAACACAAGAAGTCTAATTACCTCCTTTTAAAAGGTATTTATATCACTGTAAACATGGAAATAATAATAATTGGATCTTCCTTTAAAACGTATTTCATATCACTGTGGAAGAGGAAGTCTTTGCAGACGCATCACTAGAAGTTTTATTATCTCCCTTTGAGGAAGTCTCTTTTACATCACCCTTATCACTACCGATTGGTTGTGAGACAGATTCACCCGACACGGACTGTTTGCGTGTCACGACAGCTCCCTCTGTCGAGACTCTCCTCGCAATGGGATCGCTGCGACTTACCGTCTTTATAGCACTTTTAACCGGAGCATCACCAACGCTCTTACGCTCGGGTTTCGGTTTCGGTTTGATGAGTTCGCACATGTCCTGAATGCTCATCATCATCAGCGGTCTCGAGACCGGACTCGGAAGTGTCGGGCTCCTCTCGCTCGAGTTCGAACCGCCGGACAACTTTCTGTGTTTCTGGACAGAAGAATCCGAAGTTACACTTCTGCTCTTCGTATGACTTCTGCTTGGTGATCGGTGACTAGCGAGACAGCTGTCGCTGGCGTAACCGATCTCCTTAATCTCACTCGACGACCGGTGTTTCCGTCTCATTTTCTCCTCCGACCTCGTAAACGATTCCGTGTCGCTCAGACTCTCAAAATCGTCAATTTTTCTTGTTCTCACATCTTCAGAATCTTCATCTACATTACTAATATCATCAACTTCATTATTAGCCATTTCTTGGTCTTTTTCGTCAGAAGAAAGAGGAAACAATTTCTTCATTTTTGTTGGTGAAATTCCCATCTTTTCTGGACTTGTCGACTCTAATTCATCAGCATTGCTAGGATTTCCTAAACGCTTACTGTCTTTGCTTAACTCGACTTGTTGGTCCGCTTTGAGATAAAAACTCTTTCTCGTACACAGCGTCGACATATGATCAACTTTCCTGTACGGCCGAGTGTCGAACTTACGCGGAGAATTCCTTGTGGATATATTGAAAGCCGTCTGCATGACTGGCATATGAATGTTTTCCTTCCTAACCGCCGGTTTCTTCCGATCTACAGGAATCTTCTCCAGCGGTTTATCCTCGTGTTTCTTCTTCGAGCAATGTTGCTCTCTAAGCCCGTGTGAAGATGTTCCCACCATCTCTGCAGCTTTCTGTTCACTCAGCGTCTGCTTCTTCTTCCGAGTTCGGACTTTGCTCGCCTCCTTGTTGAGATCGACGATCATGTGCTCCGTCGCCGCAGCACTGCGGAGCTTCTCCGAATGAATCCGAATAATATGCGTGTTGCACTCAGACTTGTTGTAGCTACTGAAGCGACACATCTTACACTTGTACCGCTTCCAGCCAAGATGTCGGATGGCATGACGACGTAGGTTGGAAATGCTGGTGAATTCTTGAAAACAAACCAGACATTTGATTTCGTCCTCGTTGGCGATATCACATAACTTCTTCGTGTCCTGACAGTGAAGTTTCCCGCTTCCTTCGGCTCCCATCACGTAGATCCTGTTCGATTTGACTCTCTCGACCGGCTTTCCGGGAAGTTTGTCGTACCAGATTTCCTCTACAACTCTCACCCCTTTCTCGGCAGGTTCGTCCATTTCTCCGTCCAACTCGGACCGGACTGAATGAGATCGTTTCCGACGAGAAACCGAACTGTGGATTGGAAGTTCATCAGACTTTGTACACAATTCGGTTATATTCGTAAATTTTTGGACGCTACAAGAATCATTTTTCGAATGATCAACATCGACGTTCATAGTCTCATCACGAGATACCGATAATTTTCGAGCGACAAATTTTCTTCTCGTACTTGAAGTCTTCACTGGCATGTCTTTGTTAACGCTAATGGACTCACAACTCTTAACAGATTGTTTATTGGAGTTGTCTCCCTTGTCACTCTTTTTCTCTGTGCAATTCTTTTGATGATTCATGAAGCTGACTTTTCGTCCAAAGACACGATTGCATTTATCACAGCTGAACAGTTCAAATGACGAACTTGGCGCAGAGAAACACGACCTCGATACACTAGCCTTACCATCCTCCGGTTGACCAATGGTCAAGCTCTCCCTTCTTTTCTGTTCTCTTTCAGGAAGATTATCTATATCTGTGATCTCATCATCTGTACAAGCTCTTTGATGATTCAATAAACCAACCTTACCAGTAAATTCTCGACCACAATGACAAATGAAAATATTTTTCTTCGACGAAACATCCTCCCCAATTAGACTACTCACAGAACAATCGGTTGCCAGGGTTTTGTTATCGTCTTGGCAACGAGAAATGTCTGACTTACTGCAGTCCACTCCATCTTTACAAGATCGCTTGTGACTCAGAAAACCTGCTTTACAAATGAATTCAGAACCACAGGAACAACGCAACGAAGAATCCATCGACGCAGTCTTATTGGAAGCAGGCGTAACTTTTACTTCAGTCGAGTCGTCGTCATCATCATCATCATCAATAACAACAACAACGTCGTCGTTACAAGATCTTACATCATTCATTTTGCCCACATCAGAATTTGCAACGTTTGTAATGCGATCATTGGAACAATCTGCCGTATTACTATCCTTCCCTATGACTTTAATCGCCTCCAATTTCTTGACGTCTGCTGCTTCAGGAGCAGTTTCAGATTCATCACTAGAACACTTTGTTACTGCAGAAGAACTTGGAGGAACACATCGCACAACAAACTCATTGGTTTTCTTTATGCGAGAGTGTTTGATCAGAGGCTTGGAACCTGGAGGTGATGCGAACAGTCTCATGGCCGATTCTCCTACATCTTTCCGTTCTATTGGCTTGGACTCTTTGGGGCTGACCTTTGACTCGGTACTACTATCCCTACTACTAATAGCGGTAAGTGGGCGTTCCACTGATGATGATCTTGAAGAGGATCTAGAAGACGCGGACCGTGTAGAAATTTCGGGCTCGTGAATGTTCTCAGATTTTCTTGCAGTCTGAAGTCCGGATTTATTTCCACTTACGGATGTTGCGGTAAGTGATGAATTGTTGCCACGGGGATGACCTTTCTCTACCGATCCAGTTCTACACTGTCGATCTCTACCTCGAGATGTGTTCAACTCGGTATCTGAAGAATCGGTTGTTTGCTGTATCCTAGTCTTTGACACGGATCTTGTTTGCAGTGACTTGGGTTCAGTTTTGGTCGATGAATCCAAAACGGATTCCGAACACCTTCGCTTGTCAGACAAGTTGGTCTTTCCTTCTTTAATATTGTCGTCAGGTTTGTTTTCTTGTTTATTGATTTTATCATTTTCGTTTTCTTGTTTGCTATTGGATGCCACACTTTTGTTTTGTTTATCAGTTTTAACCTCCTTTTTGTTGTCTGGTTGTTCATTCTTATCGGCCATTTTATTTTCGTCTTTATCATTTTTATCAGTCTTTTTACTTTCTTGTTTATCATTAGAATCTAACTTTTTGTTTTCTTGTGTATCATTGTCAGTCTTTTTATCAATCTTTTCATTATTGCTGGCAGAAGATTCACCATCTGAAATCTGACTTTTAGTTGTAACTATTCTCCTGTGACTTGACCGTCCACGATACTCATTTGCATCAGATAATTTTGTTTCCTTAGTGATTTCCTCCTTCGATTTCTGGTGAACTTCACTACTCTTTTGAGAATCGTCTTCTTTGGTGATTTCCTCCTCACTATTCATTTTAGAATTGTCTTCTGTGGTAGTTTCTTCCATCGGTGTCTGAACTTCATCGATCTTTTTAGACCGATCCTTCTGCTCAACTGACACTAACGAATCGACAGATTTCAAATTCGACGACACCAACTGATCACCAATTCCAATGTTCTCTTTCTGCCTAGCGTTCACCTTTACAACTTTGCTATCGACAGACACCAGTTTCTCACCAACGGTTCTCGGTACAATTGTTGTACCGACCTGTATCTGTCGCCGTCTGGCTCCAGGTCTGTCTAAAGTAGACTTGGCTTCAAAGATCTTCGACCCGTAGACTTCCTCCTTATTGACACCATGAGAACCAGATGGGGAAGACGTACTCACACCGTCGACCATGTGCAAAGGAGACGACGAAACCGTAACCACTTCTGCCTGCCTTCGTTTCGGCTCTGGACTCTCGGGTGGAAGCTTAGCGTCCGATCCTCGAACAATGGCCGCCAACTCATTCTTCCTATCACTGGAAGATGATCTGGACTCCGGTCGTTCATTGGACGACGATCTTGTTGCTACGGGAACAGCCGCTGCTTCGGTCAGCTTCTTCTGAAGTTCATCCAGAGCCTTCTCTTTGCTTTTGGGCGACGGTTCTTCATCGTTTATCGATTTAGGCGAGTCAGACTTTCTTTGTCTGCCGATCCTTGCATTGGAGTTGTTAGCATCCGTCCACGATGGATTTCTACCCCGCGGAGACTCGCTGATCCGTTTAACAACAGCTTTTCTACAATCTCCCTGCTTCTCTTTTGAATTCCTCAACCCTTCTTTCAGACTCACTCTCGGTTCTTTGTAGATTTTTGGAATTTCGTATTCGTTAATACTTTTCACAGCACTACCTACTCTAGCCTTAGCCACAGCCATTTGTTTACTGCTAGGATTTGAAAGCATCGGTTTAGAAGATCCAGGCATGGTCAGACCCAGCATGATGGACAGATCGGCCAAGTGACGTTCTGCATCGTCATCATTAACGAACTGCAGCTGGTCCTTGGCGATGTTACACGACTTGGTGATGCTCTTGGTGAACGACGTTCTCCTCAGCTTATCCCTCATCTTGTCGATCTGCAGCTTACTCTTCTTGTGGATCTTCGTCATGTGCCGCGTCAGTCCCCAGAAGTAGAAGAAGATGTTGGAGCAGAGCGGGCAGGGAAAGAACGTCCTCAGCTGCGAGTGCCTCATCTGGTAGTGATAGAGTAACGTCTTCTTCGACGAATACGACATGTGGCATTTGAGACATTTCAGCGACTCCAGATCGAGTGTTTCCGCTAATTCCGGCAATATGCAGACTCGTGATTTCAGAGTGGACTTCTTCTCGCGCAGACTGACCCTACTCGCAGCCACCGGTTGCTTAGCAACAGACGATTTCAACATCTGATCGTTATATTCAGACGGAGGTGAATCAGTTCCCGTTTTCATGTCTACGTTTTCTACGACGCTGTTCTCGTTTAATTCCGCCGCAGGTGATGCGGCGACGTCTACATCTTCCGGATCACAAATGTTATTCTCTGCGCCGGAACTATTTTCACACGTAACATCACAGCTGTTTATAATACTTTCATTCTTACTGTTTGGCAGAATCTTTTGAGTCAGTATTGTGTCTAGACGGCTCGATCCTTTCGATGCCGGTAATAACGTAACACTATCATTGCTATTATTAACATTCACGTTCGTCGTCTCATCCGGCAGAACACCATGCGTCACATTCACCATGACGGCATTCGGATTCGTTGGAATAGAGGTCAACTCCAGATTCATCGTTCTCCCCATCTCTTTCCTCCTCTCCACCATCCCAGCCGCCTTAGAATAAAACTTATATTCCTCGGAAACCCCCGCCTTTCCCGTTTGAATTCGCTCGACAAGCTGGTCCAGTGAATCCTTGGCACTAACCGCCTCTCCAGACTGAACCCTCGAGGAACCACCACCATCATCATCATCATCATCGGCGTCATCCTCGGGACAGGTCGGCTGCACAACGACCGTCTCATCTGTCGTCATGGTTTCGAACAATGGCGGCTGTGTCGCCTGGAATGACTTGGTGCAATACACGCGTTTGTGGGCGATGAAGTTGGGGAGAGCGCGGAACAGACTCCGGCAGACCTTGCACTCTATGATGGGCTCGCACTCGTCCAGTATGAGACAGCGCACTTCCGGGCTGCCGTAGTGTATGCCGTTGATAATCTGCTCCATGGGCTTGCCGCCGATCTCGATGGCGGTGCGGATGACGGAGAAGTCGATGCCGGCGATGTTGCTGTCCTGGTCATCGTTCATGATGGTCGTACAGAGACCTGTAAGTGAGAGAGAGAAATTGTTATTATGAAACTACATGTAATGTAAATAAATACAGTCAAACCTGTCTTAAGCAGCCACCTAAGGGAGTAAATAAAAATGGCCTCTTAACACAGGTGGCTGCTTAATACAGGTCATAATGCACTAAAATTGATGATTTGGTAGAATATTGTGGTG
>JAUTCZ010056761.1:0-10305 GCA_032273805.1 Melanodrymia brightae | reverse complement strand
AAAGGAACGCAAGTCCGGCCGGAATGCAAGTCCGGTTATAATCACAACAAAATGGATTAAATAATAAAATTAATCTTTACGGAATGAAACAAATAGCCTGATCAATAAAACTAGTTATTACCTACAAGTCCTATAGAGTGGTGTGGATACATTGTATCGGACCTATATTCCTACGGACGTCTATTCATATATTACCCCGGTCTTTGACGCGACATCTGTCTTACAATGTGAAACGAATCGAAATTCAGAGATCAAGAGTATATTGGAATATCAGCAGCTATTAGCAATACAATCAAATAGAAGAAGGTTTATTTATATTTGGATCATCTTTCCATATAAACGAGAAAATCATATTTAATTTAAAATATATTCATTAGGTGAATTCGGTAGACTGGTACAAAATGTGTTAGTTTTGACATATCTAATGTTTTACCACCGTTGTGCTATCAGAAACAGTTCCGCGTTTATTACACCAAGAATTATAATAGCTTTTTTATTTGTATCAACTTTTAATCCAAATCCAATTACCAAATGTTATCTAGTTCTAGTATAGGTCGCTAAATATGCGGGACGTGCATGGCTCGGTGCTAATGAATGAATGAATGATGCGGAGTTTAAAGTCGCTTCAGGATTATTTCGCCTATATGCGACTGTTAATATTAATGATAAAATGAATGAATAAATAAATAAATAAATAAATAGTTGACTGAGAATGAGTGAAATGAATTAATAAATAGATGAATGAATTAAATGATATGAAATATTTGTTTAAAACCTGTTGAGGCTAGGTGTTAAAGTGTCTGCATAAAATTCACGAGATCCAAGGATCGATCATCCTCAGTGGACCCGTTGAATTTTTTCTCGTTCCAGCCAATGATCTACGACTGGTACATCTTTGTGCTATCCTGTCAGTGGAAAATATATATGGTAGACTACCTGTTAAAGGACTAATAACACTTAGAACAAGGTTAATGTATTGAAAAGTTACATGTCCAAAGTATCAATACACAGTTTAATAAATGGAAATTGAGTCTTTTCACAATCAGTTAAACACTGTGTTTCTTCCTGATCTCTGCAAACCGATATTTTGTCAATAAAAGAGTTGTCTTCCCTTGCCGGACGTTATTCCAACTGCGGTCAATAGAGTAGGTAATAAACTTCTACTAGAAGCCAGAACGAAAATGGACCCAGGTAGCTATTCAGACAGTGTTGCGCGATATTCAACAGACAGTGACTTTGAGTCATATGATATTGGCAATGACCAAACACAGCAGTTTGCAGGACACGAGGCTTTGGTACAGTTTCAATTCGAACAAGGATTAATACGTGTGAAACGGAAATCATGACCGCTCCTGATTACGCGCTTGGGCTACAAATACCACGTGACTTGCAATGCCCCATTGCGTAACAGACTAACATGGCTATGGCTTTGCGGTAACGTACAGGTCGGTATTTTACTATTATAATCATTTAAAAATTATTATAGTAGTTGTTATTTGGCAATAATGTTGAAATGGTATTGTTAAACGTGCGTAGACGTCTAAAAGCCTTGCCTGAGCATTCCTTTAAAATTACTTTCGCTTTCGTGCACAAACGTGCCACTAATCCCGATTATCAAATATCTAAAATGAGTCTCGATCAATATCAACCGTATAGTCTCTGTCACTAAAAACGTTTGTGTGCAGCCTTTTGACATTTTATATAGCAAATCTGCCGCTTTGTCATAGATAGCAACTCTGTGGTCTTACCTTTATGCAAGATAACAACTATTTTGTTGTTATCAGTAGCATCATATCATCCGAACTAACCCCGCGAGGTTCCTACACAAACATCTCTGAATAACAAGTGTCTAAAATAACGGATCACAACATGATAACATAACGCTACAAACATTTTGAAAAACAATCTTACACTGAATGATAATAACGTGTTGATACGTTGTGTTATTGTCGTGTGTGTATGGTCTACATGTAACGTGCTTGTTCCCATTAAATGTGGCAGAGGGATTCAGTCCAGTGGCTAGAGCGAGCGAGTGAGATGCTACTTGAGATAAAAGGATCGATCCTTCTCAGTAGATTCGTTGGGTTTCCCGTTCCAACCAGTATATCGCGACTGGTATATCAATAGGATATGGTATGTGCTATCCTTTCTGTGAAAAACGCATATAAAAAATCATTTGCTGTTAGTCGGGAACAGTAGACTATATAATTATAATGGCAGCGGATTTTTTCTGACATGCAATAGCCGATGGTTATTAATCAATGTGCTCCAGTGGTGTCGTTATATATAAACTTTATATTTATGTCAATAAATCTACATCAAATGTCTACGTTTGACTGAAGTAATATTTGCGCGCAACTGATACTATTGAAGTTTGAAATATACCATGTTAACATTGCATATATTTTGTTTTAATAACACTACATGTACATGTATATTAAACTAGATGTAAGTTTGTCGATTAATGATGTGCTCACTTAACCTATTTCATGGAATACACTGTTGGAACATAAAGTACACGCTTAAACTATTTAATAAAATACACAGTTATGCTTACTAAAAACTTAAATAGCCAACAATTTATATAATGAAATCACCCATATTGGTGCTAAACGTTTCCTCTCTGCTGCATCTGTAGACAATAGCAGTTACCTTAGAAGTGTTCGAACTATTTGGTTGCAATTTTACGTAATATAATGACACTTTGACATTTCTGTTGATGTCATAATCATATAATAATTGTATGCATAAAGTTTGTTTTCTTGTAAACTCGCTTTAGCCCAATGCGAGGTGAGCTCACTTTTAAAGCCAAAATGGTGGGTGATTATCTGTAAAGTAAATACCAAAGTATGGACACCATTAAATAATTAATTAACGTAAAATATAATTCGTTATTCAAGGGAAGTAACTCAATTTCATTCACGAAATGGTTAATACAACTGATATTCCAAGCATTGGAGGAAATTAAATTTGAAGAGAAAGAAGAATAGCACAGGTCCGACCACCTGAAAAACATTTTCTCTGGCATAAATGGTTGCAGGCGTAAGCTTGGTGTGAACTCTCGCTAGTAAACTACTAGTATATTATAGAAATGTTGGAAGCGAAATATTAATTTGTTACGTTACAATTCTTAGAAGGCAAAATTCCATTTTTTTCTTAATTGTATTTATTATAAAATGGTCTATTGGTCGCTAATGTGTTAGAAATATTAAAACTCGTGATGTACTTTTAAACTTCTAAATACAAAAGTTTTGGGAAGTACATGTATAAGAATTGGGAATAAAGGTACAATCCAGAGTGTTAAGGCGGGTGCCACCGTACGTGCGCATCTAATGTTTGTAACATATTTAAGAGCATTTTTATTACTAAAATTAACATTTACTTTTGTTTTAATGCTTACAATATCAATATATGTATATCCAATGCGTTTGTAGTAACTTAATATGGTCCTTGGACTTATGATCACAATAATTTAGTACGATACAAATTATTTTAGACAAAAGTACACATTAAGCGACTACATGTATATCAATTTGGATGACGAGAAACACATTGGATATACACATTTTGATGTTGTAATCAATAAGATGAAGTAAATATTAATCTTAATAATAAGAAATGCTCTATTAGTCAGAAATATATTACAAATAGCATAACACACGTGAGTATACGGTGCATGGCGCCCTTCTTAAAACTATGGACTGTACCTTTAATATAAACAAAAAGAGTTTTACATTCCATGTTTATTTAATAACGTGGCCATGGCCGTTTAGGCAGGCACCACGATCAATGCACAATGCACATATTGTTTTATGGGAGTTTGGGCGATGCTTTTCTCAAATTGCACTATTTTAAACGAAAACGACAAAAAGAAGAAGAAATAAAACCCAGTACAACCTGCCAGTTTGAGGAATTGTAAACTAATGTCATGTTGTCGAGTCATTTAATGATATAACGCTTTTAATTTTGCGTTGTTTTGCCATACCCTGTCATACAACACCATCTTATCAGCGCCTGCCCGCTGGTCTGATAAGAATTATTAAAAGTAAAACGTTTAAGCGGTCTGCCAGCCTGTTAGAGAACTGTCAGAGAACAAGACGGCATTGTGTGGTGCCAGTCCCACGAGGGAGACGCTGGGCTGTGTAATAACAAACAATAACACACCACCAGATAACCACTTGTACCCTTTTTTACTACACTGATTGATAACATATGATGGCGTAACGATGTAAACTTTGCTCACAAAGTCGTAATGTTGTAGTTGGAAGCGAAATACATGTGTATTAATTTGTTACGTTACAATTCTTGGGAGGCAAAATGATCAGCTTGTTACCAATATGTTCCTGGAGATATGCTATTGTTCCTGGCCTAAAATTCCGTTTTGGACTATTACAAATATCTTAATTGTATTTAACACAAAATGGTATGTACAATAACAAACAATAACACACCACCAGATAACCACTTGTACCCTTTTTTACTATGCTGATTGATAACATATGATGGCGCAATGCTGTAAACTTTGTTTACAAAGTCGTACTGTGGTAGTTCTTTCCAGCGAAAGATTTTCAAGTTGGTACTTATTTCTTGTGTAGCAAGGGCTGTGATAGGTACATTCCTGTCTGTGGGGAAAGTGCATAAAAGATCCCTTGCTACGTATCAAGAGTAACGGGGTTCCTATCTCATACTAACAATAACTTTCGTCTTTTTATGAAAGCAGCAAACAAAACAACATTGTCGTGCTTATGACGTGTGCCACCAGTGGAGCAAAATACGTTGAACTTTCGCGAAGATCTGCAACATTACGACTTTGACTGTGATTCGGGAGTACATGGTATTTTTACTTTGTCGTAAAATTCCTTTGACTCTACCTTGTGCCGAGATACGAATTTGGCTATGTCGATAATTTTATCATTCATTTTTAGATATGATTGAAATCTTAAACCACATAACCATTATGAAAAATCACAAATCTTCGCAATGCAATCGAAAGCAACTTTTAACATTTGTTATTTGCACATGGAGAAATAACTGAATTAATTATATGAAATGGAACGTTACAAACTAGAAATTATTTCAAACGAGTATTTGAGTACAGCCTACGGAAACACTGACTCCTGCCCCTGGACTTGAATAAACATGATCTTGTTGTGAAAACACACTCCTATACAGAACACGCGACAGTAAACAAACAAAACTGAATTCTCCTGGTAGCCTGTTGTAGTGGCTAAAGGTTCCACCCGCAGGCTTTTCAAGACGTCAACAGTTCGTCTGTGGTTGCTTTAACCGTTTAATAATAGTATTACAGCGCCATGTTGTGGTTTTATCCAAATTCACGTTTAATACCACAGGTCTCTATCGGGGGCCGCGGACCATGGTAAAATTGTGGGGTGGGACAAAGTGAAGGTGGGGGCATTTAAAAATGTATATGGTAAAGCAACCTGTTTTGGTACCAAAAAAAAGAAGCAGTGAAAAGTGTGGGAAGTAGCATGGGCCCCGCCGCTACTCCTTTTCAGCGAATGTATTTTAGAAACTGCCTTGCAGTAATAATGAAGAGCCCTTATACTTGTATAATAAACAAATAACTCAGGATCAACATTCTGTTGTTTTAACATATTAATTTCGCAAGCATTAATGAACATGTTTAGTCTTCGATAGGAATTCATATAATGACATTTCGATGTAAAACATCCCAAATTGAGCTGTACTTGTGTGTAACATACAAGGTATTGTTTTTGTATATCACTTTTGATTAATATATACTGAACATGTTTTGGTCGTTTTAAATTAATAATCATGCAGAGTTAATTACTATTTTGGTATGGTAGATTAGTCGTATTGTTCTCGCAGTTTATTTATTTCCACTAGTGCTACTAAATATAAAGGCTTAGTTGTCTGGCATCGTGAAACAGGTCCGCGGACACGGGGACAGATGTTGCCAGACTAGATGTGATGTTTCCACGTTATCAGATGTAAACGCTGTCACGTCGGCAGAGATTTTTAAATTATGCATCTGAAAGACATAGTAATGGCCTGCTTGAAACATCAGTCACACGAAAAGCAATATCCAGCGAGATAAGGAAACTCATTCCACGTTTAATTGTTCGTCGTATACATTTGTTCTCTTGATTATTGTCAGATTTCAATTTAAAGTTTTGATATACAGTAAAACCTGCTTGAGCGGCCACCTGTATTAAGCAGCTACCTGTCTTAAATGGTCACCTTAATAATCCACCAAATCATCAATTTTAGTGCATTACGACTTGTTAAGCAGCCACCTGTCTTAAGAGGCTACTTTGTGTTACTCCCTTAGGTGGCTGCTTAAGACAGGTTTGACTGTATTTGGTTTAGCTTTAAAAAATGTCCATGTGAACTACTGTAACACATTGAAGCTCTCAACAATATATGATCTTTTAGCACCCCATAAGGCAAACGTTATATCTTATGGTGTCCATCCTTTTTATAGAAATTTCCTTTGGGAAACAGTATTTTATTATAAAATTTAAACATTTATCTATGATAGTTGATTTTATTTAATGAAGTTATTTTTAGTTTCATCATTGTTTTTAGTTTGATATAATTTTTACCATATTTTGACATCCAATAGCCGATGTCTTTTTTCGTTCTGGGGGCAATCATTCCTTTCCAAAATTATTGTTTTTTAAATGCAGACCATGCACAGCCTCGTGCACACGCGTGGTTACCCACACATCGGGAGCGATATGTAATTCAATTTGATTATTTTTAAATAATGATATATTCATTTTAACAATTTAGCCTATAAAACGTGTTGCGTTTTGTCACACCGATATAGTATCAAACAGGAAATGGTTTACTTTATAAAGCAAGCGAACACACATCCGGACATTTTATTTCCTAACAGAGTAAACTGATGGATCGTAGTCTATTGTTGAAAAAAAAGTTCAAAAGTTTAATATGGATTTGAACCGAGCATGCACCATTGTTGAGTTCATACATTATTCGGCATCAGTTCGTTTCATTTGCAAATGATGATCATTTTAGAATTAAAGCAACGTTTCCGACTGCGTGTGGAGCACGGGGCGACACGGGAGCTGTACAAGGTGGCAGTTTAAACATATGGATTGATTAAAGCATCTCCGAATGCTTGAAAATGTTGTTGCAGTGCAATCAGGTGTGAAGGTGTCTAACTGACAACGCTCCATTAAGCCGCGGGGGGTACGTTTCCAACTCCAACGCAGCTTACACACATACACAGACCGAATTGCCCTTGAAGTTAGAACACCTGTATACTTTAAAAAAATACTTTTATGTAAATTGTATAATATTTTTGTTATAGAAAATGATTAATACTTTCATTTAGAAAGCAAAGTACGTTTCCGAAAGTCCGGATTAGAACATTTAGGATTTTGTTTTGAAAATTCCAGAATATTTTTGAAAATTCCAGATGTTTTCGGAAAATTCCAGATTGTTTTTGGAAAGCTCTGGATATTTGGTTGCCCTGTAGTACACACTTTTTGCAAAAGTAAGACATTAGGAAACGTCAAATGAAATGTTTTAGAAAATGGAGTAATTTTAATACTTATTAAAATTTAAAGTCTTCGGGTTTTTTTGTATGGTAATTTTTTTTTACTTGATAAAAAATACACTATATTTGTTTACGTGGGTCCGCCTATTTATACATGTAAGAAACACGTTAAAAATAGACAATTTGTTTAATGATATCAAAATTCATTATTTAATCTACGGTGGTGTTAAATATTGTGTATGTGTACTAGGTGCTTTTATTGAAGTTGACTTGGCAGTTTGTGATACTGTATTAATTAGTGATTTCTCTAAAACCTGACTGGTCTATGCTTTCAGATAATAATCTTCCCAAGATATAGTTGGATATTTACAAATTATGTATATTCGTAAACTTCTAATATGTACTGAGTTTGTTCATAATAATTGGGCGATGTATCTGAAATCAGATTGCTATGCTAATAATTATGCCTCATGATATACATGGTATCTTTATAATCGCATGACTTACTATAACATTGAAATAATTAGGAAAAAATAAATAGAAACCATAGAGACATTTTAATTGTTTTTATCGTCGGATCAGATGCGACGGAAACCTGCTGATAAACTGTATACCGCTGCTGATTAGAGTCTGGTATATCTATAGTTTATATATGTATCTGATTCGAATTATCTGATATCAACATGTACGTTAGTGTATGCACCGCCACTTTCACACATTGACTGCAATTAACTACAGAAATGTGATCATCAGTACAACAGATGGGGAAATCACTCAATATCACTGCCACTGGCTAGTTGATATGTACAACCATACAATGTACAACAAAAGAATAACAGGTGTAAACAAAAAGATAAAAAATATAAATATATACAGGTCTGTCTATCTCATAAACTGGGCAGTAAGTTTAATCCGGTTCAGCCAATCAGAATGAACGACATTGATGTCTAAATACAGATAAACGGAAGGGATATATGGGTAACTGTGTTGTATGCTGTAGTATTTCGATTCAATTATGAAGAAACTAATTTTTCGATTGGTTTTTCTTTCAAAATGAAAATGGTTGCTGAAGGGTTTACCAATATAACATTATGTCGAACGTTTTTGATGGACAGATATACTAAAGATATACATTAAATTTGTCTACACCGACACTGATGATGCATCCGGTTAATCTCAAAATCCACGACAACTGATCAGCGATATTAAGAATACCCGGATGTAAGTCCTTAACCATTGAACGGGTCTAGTATTGTGACAAAAATGTATATCTTTAGTATATTTTCCCATAAAAATTGTGTGACTTATAATTGTATGCACCGTGGGTGGCTTATGTTAAAGAATTGGCGAGGTTTTATGAAGTCTGATAATTTTACTGCTTTGGTTGTAAGGTGTAAGTGAATGCCGTCTACTTTGTAGAATATGTCGTAAATGTATTGGATTACATATATTCGATAGAATTTACGACAACGTTTTGACCACTGCCTTTGCAGACCCAGGCTAGACTGAGGGGATCTCGTAGCAGCTGGAGCCCCAGAGGTGCAGTGTACATGACCCATCGGCGTATGGACACACTCTGGCACTCACCAATCCAGTCCCAACTATGGGTAAATAGCGACCAGATAGAGGGCGTAAGTCATGAAAGCCAGTCTATCTAGGAGAAGGAAAACTCCAAGCTCAAAACCAACCCTGTGCTTCCCGGGTAGGATCTTAATCCAGAAGCTATGGTTGAGGTAACCCAGACAGAAAACCTAGAGAGCTGAAGACGGAGGTATTGAGCCACTGGCGCTCTTCAAAAAACCACGGTACCACGCGAAAACCACAAAATGTGAAAGAGAAGAAGAAGAAGAAGAAGCCCACTGCCATGCACTTTGTTGTTGTAATTACTGATGACAATCAATAATTATTGGGCAGTTGATCGGGCAAATATTACCTCCCTCGGAGGTGATGTGTTAGTGAGTGGGGATGGGGGTGGGGGTGTATCAGATTAATAGTTATCAGTGACTAATTTGACGTGAAATCCAAACGACTAAGCTAAGTTCAGGTTCAATACCGTATGTCTACACTTTCCTACAGCATAACAAACGTACCACCCACTTCAACACCACGTGGACGATACAGCTGCATGAATTATTTATCAAAAGAGATTCAAATCTAAACCATTATAGGAAAACTCAATGTATCATAATACAACAAGACAGAAGTTTTTATAACTATACATCTGTTACAAGTAGCACCAGATACCCACGTACGGCGACATCCGTCTTAAAACTATAGGTATTGTGCCTTTAAAGGATTGTATGTTTGTCCACATCCAATTAGAGTTAATTCTCGACTACCAATATGTCATTATAAATATAGTAAATGCAAAACGAGGTTTACAACACGAGACAAGCCGCTACTCGTTTAGATTGTAGGTTTTAAATTAAATTTATTCAGACAGGACATCACAACCAATCACTTATATGTAACCATTAAAATTGGGATTCACTTGTTGAAATCTGATAATTCAAGGTCACAATTGGATTCGATCCTGCTACCCGCAACGCGCGATGATAATTATTGCTTGAGCTGAATTAACACGCATGCAGCAGTGGCGGATGCAGTCATTTTTCAAGAAGAGAATCCGCAATAAGATGGGTTAATTTTGAAGTGTATTTTAGCAATGTATAAATTAGTTATTGAAAACATAGCAAAGAGTGTGTAAGGGGAAGTCCGACCCCCCCCCCAAGACCCCCGCCTCCTGGACTCGCCAATGCACTGTTAGCCCATCCTTTTATGCATTGGGCAGGAGTTAT
>JAUTCZ010056750.1:0-10306 GCA_032273805.1 Melanodrymia brightae | reverse complement strand
TTTATGTGCACTTTCCCATAGACAGGATAGCACACACCACGGAATTTGATAAACCAGTTGTGGATCACTGGCTGGAACGGAAAATAGCCCATAAAAAGGTTTTGCTCTGTGGAGGATTTGCATTAAAAATGACAATGTCAGAATTAACTGGTTGGTAGCAGAAGCATACTGAACTCTGTTAGATGACAATAAAACTATTCAGTAATTAAGCTTGTGATTAATGTAATATTTCATAAACTAGAACTAAAGTTTGAATTTATTTTCAGGAAAAAAACGCATGGCCAAGATAGATTACAAGCAAACAACATTGGACTCAATGTACAAAAAATCAAAAAGGAAATTGAACTTCAATGTTTCTACAACAGATATTGGTGATCAGACTGTAGAAATTTCAGATGATGAATTACAATCAAGCTAAAAACTATCTATTTTGTCTCATAATAAATACAATGCTGTGTAATCATTTTTCGTGGGCTAAAATTGTCATGATTTGGTCCAAACACTCATTTCACTGTTTAAATTTGTGTATCAAAAAGGTAATATTACACATTTGATAAGAAGATGAGTACAAAAAGTGTGAAATTTTTGCCGACTGATTTTGATATGATCAAATCAGTTTGTTCAAAAGGAAAAAACATGATTGACTTGCATAACAATCCAGATGATCTAATCAAATTGGACCCAAATGGTGTCTGGTTGTGATTAGACAATGGAATAGAAGTATTTACAATTATCAAAATAGCGGACGAAATGACAATGACATTGTGAATTTGGAAATGGCGACAAAAATAAAACCATTATTTGGCGTTTTAAAAAAGCTGGTCTTCGTGATTGAGAATTGATCCTGATACTGTGACATTGCCATTATATTGTGGTTTAAACAATATTTATTTCCAGAGGAAGTGGATTGGCAAACAGGCGTTGACATATATTAATGACTTCACAAATGTCACAACACTCCTTTGAAGTAAACAAGCAAAGCTTGAAGTTCTAGTGAATTAGTTGTATTTATGAAATAATACTGGACTGAAAGAGCAACGAAGGGAGATAACTTGTTTAAAATTGCTCTGTTGAAAGTACAAAAATGTACTTTCACATTTGAAACAACAGCGATCACTATTTTAGGTAGGTGCCATCCCTATTCAGTGGCCAGAAATGAAAAAAAGTTATTTGGGGAATATGAATCCTTATAAATCTAAAAATCATAATATGAAGAGCTCGGGCGCAAAACCCGCTAAACGCCATCACAAAAAAAAATAGAGGTTCATGCATCAAACAAGATTACAGTGCCTAGTTTCTGAAAATCAAATCATTTTAATGCAAAACCCACTAAGTCCCATTGTAACTCATGCTGAAACATTGGCATTTTTCGCAGAACCCGCATAATGCCATCATCGTCTTTTTGCAAAAGCCACAACATACGCCAACCAGAGCACTGAATGACATCACATGGTGGCGTCCATGAACACTTATATCTGGCAGTGAAAGTTGTGATTTGTGGATGAATTTAGCATATTATTATGTTATTCTCAAGTTTCTTTTATTATTTCTACCTTTTTTAAATTGTTCCAACTGTTCCATAATACCAATGTGCTTTTAGCAGGTTTTGCAAACAATCTGACCATGGATTTAGTGGGTTTTGCCAAAAAACAATTTTAAAATCAACTTAAATAACTATTTTCATTAATCATTCTAATTAGAAAAAATGATAATGAATGATAAAAAGAATATCCCCCTCGTGCCTTGTGATATCATAATTTATCAGCACTCGTTGATAAAAGTATCAACTCGTGCTGATAAATTATGATATCACAAGACACTTGGGGGATATCCTCTATATAAGAGGAACAAGCAGACAATAAGGTTCGCTAGGTTCATATTCAACAACATCCACCCCACCCCACTCCCAGACAGACCATGCTACGCCCTTGCATTGTCAGTAAGCTGTCATCTAACTTTATGTCCAAACAAGTCAAATTAATATATTGTTAACTAATCCACCCATCCATAAAGATCTTCAATCATGCAGTACATGTTTTCCTGCATAGAATCAATACATGTTTAGGTCGTTTTCAATATATTTGATGTGTATTAAGCCATCCATAAAGTTTACATTATTAACACTTTTTAAGTAAAACCTTTTCAATTGGTTGTTTGCCATTCAACAGTGCATTCATACACATTCAATTTGCTATATATACCGGTATATATAAGAACCAGTCTTATTTGAACTGTCCCACTACTTCAAGATTGGACTATTCATAAGATGCACATAGATTAAAACTTTGAAGAACGGTTGAGAGACTTAATGATACAGGATGTAACGTTGGAAAATACTTGTTCACCTACAGTTGGTGTTAGTGTTAGTGCGCACAACACACATACATTGTACCTGAACACATCACGAGCAACAGCACACCAAGCACAATGCCTTTCATTTAAATAATAGGTTTCAAAATACATTAAATTGCCTTTAAATAGTATATGTACGTCTTAAACCAGATTACTGGCCTCGTAAAATTTTTATATTTTGACATTTATCATTTTTTAATAAAAGATTTCCAAGCAGTTTATTTTGGATGTTTTGTCTCTTGAGGTGTTTTATTCCAAGGTTTTTTTCCGGATGGGGTTCTGTCCAGGATTCTATTTTTTACATATATTTTTAAATCAAAACTTTTTCTCATTCATAATTATGTATCTAACGTTATTTATATTTTTAGTCTATCGAGTTCTATATCATCCCACCCAACTATTTTAACAAACCTGTACATTGAGATGTAGTGAGTATGACAGGTCAGAGCAACACTTGATGAAGTCATCGGTGTGTGACATGTGGATTTATCACCGGATTACCATCCACAATGTTTACCTGTGATGTCTGACTTCACACCTGAACTTGAGTAAGCACGATGAAATGAAAGAACTGTTACATAGTGGAATGTGGTCTATCCTTTTAAGTCACTTTAATATAGACTTACATAATGTTATACCATTCTATGAAGACCTGCCTTTTAGTGATGCTTTGGCTAAATTTAATTACCATTACCTATCCATCTTACAACATTATTGCTGTCAATGCTTCTTCGTGGCTTTCCCTTTGTATGTAAATGTTTTAAACAGGAACGGGTCTTTGTTTCAACATTGTTTACCACACCCTCGTCATTACATACGTCACCTATACATGATGTGAATTTAACTTGAATGATTGATGTTCGACATGCGTCCATTTTTGCATATGAATATAAAAGTGCGAAAAGTGCTGTGTTTTCATATATACATTGTAATAGTTGATTTATATTTACTTGAAGTAAACATGTCACTACGGTATGTAGGTGTGGTCCTCCACAATTAAACGCAGAAGATAAGATAACATTATTAAATAGACATGCTTTGTAAACAGTGAAATAGATTATGAAATAGCAGCAATTAATCTACTACACCCAGACATCCATGAATGAAAACTATTTCTTTATCCTGTATATCTATAAACAATAAAAATATATGTGAGAAATAAACAATTGTTGTAGTTTATTCAATCTTCAAACAAACTTTGTTTTTAGGTTGCTACCGGTATTTAAAGTTATAATGATACATATTTACACACATTTTGTTTTTGAAGTGAGACTAAAACAGACATTAATCAGAAATACCTGGAATACATCAGTAGATAAGATGCACATTGCACATTGACTATCTTAAGTGTATAAGTACATTGTTATTGTAAGTGTGTATAATATTAAATAAGTACATTGTTATTTAAAGAGTAGAAGTACATTGAATTTCTAAACAGTCTCTTTTTGTGTGCTAGTCGTGTACAAATACAGCATACACAGTTTATTACATATCCGTATGTAACATCTGTCCTGGGTTAAATTCAACAGCTGTGATCATCTTGCAATATAATAAATTATTACATGTACATGCATTTGTGATGTTTTCTTGTCCCACATTACTGTTGTTAGAGTTGGCTCTCCAGTCCAGTACAGTTCAATAGATTGCCAACTTCATGGGCAAATCTGTGACATTTGATTATTTATAGAGCATGGAACTGCATGTATACAGCCATGGAATGCCAGCCATCTGTTACAGACATAGCGGAAGAGACTGAAAAGTATAATGTATTATATCCATGTAGATGACATTTGACAAATATCCTTTCCATTTTGTCACAATAATACATGAAAATAAGGTCATTATCTCTCATCAGGATTAGGGATTCAAAATTGTTCTCTGTATCCATATTACATGGAGATACCAGCATTTCAAATCTGGTGTCCCTTTTTAAAATCTGGTATATCCAAATTTACAAACACCAGTTACAGCATACGATGTACTAAAGTGGTACTGTCATGTTTTGAGTATGCATTTAGAATGTCTACGTGCAATCAGAATATTTTGCTCCAAAAAAGTGAAAGACAATGGTCAATTAAATAGTTCAAAGCTTTACATTATATTTCAGTTTGTGATAGTTTAAACTATGCTCAATATGCATGAATCTAGTTAATTAATTTAGATGCTACATTCCTCTCATTAACTGATTCAAAATGGAAGAATAAGAATAAAAAAACACTCACGAATCACAGCTAAGGCAGAACTTTATGATACAGGGTTCTTGTAAAAGATGAGCTTCACCGAGTTTTAGAATCTGATTAAATTTAAAATCTGATATCACCAGGATATCCTGATCACCTTGTCTCTCATCATTATTCATATCTCTCTCGGCATATGTTAATTCCAGTTTGCAAATTTGCATTATGTGCAGTTCAGCTGTACAGCATTTATTACATTCCATCGTGATTGTGTTATGTTCTGTGATACAATATTGTAGCACCTTAATGCCTGTTTGGTTCTTTTTTCGTTATATTTTAGTACAACGTACATTGTATGTCATGAGCCCCTCCCTCATAATGTTTTGTAATACATTGCATGACCCCCACCCTCACATTATAACATTAAATAATTGTTGAAGGGCCTCTTTCTGGTTTTTTTTAAGGTTTTGTTTAAAGTATGCCAAGATTTCAATTAATTAAGACATATTACTAGTTATGTGAAATTTGTAGAATATAAATACAATGCATTTAGCTTATAGGTACTATAGTAAAATTGCACTACAAATATTTCTAGGACTTGTCATTTTATATCACTGGAGTCAAGAAAATCAATCCAATGGTCTTGCTAAAGTTCGCATCAAGGATTGATTTTCTTCAGGCTCGTATCAGAAAGACCATAAAGAAAAGGATTCGCACTATACCAGAAAATATTTGACTTCCTAATCTGAAAATCTTGCAATGTTAATCTACAGCCCTCACTTTTCAAAGATCGAGGACTTGTAATTAAAGGGGGACCAGTATAAAAATAGGGAGACAACTATAGAAATAACAGATCAGGAGCCAATTTCTAGTTTACGTCTACTTGTAGTTGTGGACTTAAACGTAAATGTCTTACGTAAAGTTATTTTCCAAGATATAATTGAATGTAGTTGGCTCCAGGAACAAATAGCATCTGCAAGTAATAAGTAAAACATCTGCAAAAACTTGTGACATCTCAACTACTGACCATAGTCGTATCACTAATAACCATCAGCAATCGAAACCTCTCTATTTACGTTATGTCCACAACTAGTCATAAACTATAATAGCCTTACAATGTTTTGTGTAATTGGCTCCCGCACTTTCCTAAAATAAAAAAGATAATATTGGAAATAAAAGCAGGGCCTTGGGACTCCACTTAATCTGCACATAAAAGTAAACAAAGGTCGAATTAGAACTTGCTGCACAGGTTGGTATAGCACACGATCTCGGCCAGTGGGACATTGATAAAAGATAGTAAGTTACCTATGACAGAACGCAGACTAATCAGCGTAATAGTTGTAGACAAGGGTCTTAACAATGTGAAGTAAAAAATGGTGGGAAATGGTCAACTAATCCCACCAGCTGTTGTTTGTCAGGTCTCAGGACAGTGTAACATTAGTAGGTAACTAGGTAACTAGGTATTTGTGAATTATTACCAACTATGTATTATAGGGTATATTTAATACGCATTAATTTATTTTGCCATTATTTGATGAAAGAGCCTTGAGGAGCACTCATTAAGTTTAGAGCCGGTACTACAATTAAAAATGCGCTGCCACAAGTAGGATTTTGAGCTCAGTACTTACTATTCTTGAGCCGTTGCCTAATCACTACTCCACCGTCTCCATGGAGACCAGTCAAATAGTAGTAGCGGGTTTCTCATACTAGCATTAACTTCTGTTCTGGACAGACAGTCTTGGATAGACATACTTGAACCTCATTTGGATAAAAGTATGTAAATGAGTTATAACTATAATTATAACTAGCACCCATATCTTGAACTCTGATCTCCATAGATGAAATCTAGGTTTCCACAACATATCTCCTACACTTATTGATACAGGATAGGGTCATCAAAGCGGTGTATTCCACACTAAAAGTAGGTCACTGTGACCTATATCTTGAATTCTGACCTCCATAGAAGAAATCTAGGTTTTCTGAACATATCTAGTACATTGGTCATCAAACTTTGTATGTGGGTACATGTAGGGATGGCAGAGGTATCCGTGAAGCCCCTGCTTTGAGTTTTACTTAATCCTGCCCACCACCAACCTAAAGTGTGTTCAAAATGAAATTCTTTATATCGATAATGAATTTACCTTATGACAGCAATAACATTTGTTTGCAAGCATAGGAATCCTAATACCACATCAAATTTAAGCATTTCAAAGAGCTAAAACAACATTTCACACAATTAAATGTAAATATTTTTATAGAAGGAATTTTAGCAGGAATTTTAGAATGTATTTTGATGCGTTTGATTCTTTTCCCCAGGTCAAGCTCCTGTATGTTGACTTTATTGGTGAATAATTGTGTTACTTCTCTCCAAACATTTGTGAAATTTCTGTAGTTTTAAACAAAAATATTTATTTTTATTTAATGTTCATTTTTAAATCAAACATTTATGTTAAAGTTGATCTGATATTAAACGCTTTTCACCTTCCAAAGAAAATCGAATTTATAAAGTTTGTAGTAAATTATACTTTTGCAGAGACAAAATAACAAAGTAATGTGGACATAAATTAAAATTTTAAATAATCACAAATATTTTTATTTTTCCGTACCTTGTAGATTATCTGAAAAATTAGCAGTTGTTCAGAATTGCAATATGGCCAAAGTTATACTCATAATGGACACAACTAGTGGATAGTATTTTTGTCCCAGTAATGGGACGTGCATAAATGTTGATGCGTTTCACAATCTGGACAATGTTCAAAAGGAGGGCAGGGGGTAAAAGCCAAGTTTGAATTGCTTTTCATGTAAAACATCAAAGTTGATCACTGTTTTATGTTATGATTAGAAAGGAGGGAGGGGGTTAAACGTAATCCTAACTTTGTGTGGATTGTGAAACACATTGACTTTTATGCACGATCGCTAACCGTATATATGATGTTGTCAGCCAGCCCGTATATGGTTTGTTCATTATGATTGACAGATGTGTGTCTTCTGGTGCAATGATGCATGTATGATGTCGTAACCAGACAAATTGTACACTCAAGTTTTCATTCTGCTATGTAAGTTTGGACCCCAGGTAATTTAATACCAGTCCTGTGTGGCATAGCTACCATTACAAACATGGAATAAATACATCAGGGTATGATCAAGGATTTTGTAACTGGAAAATGATCTTTTATTAGTCATGTGATATTTTTTGTAGCAAACTATGGCTTTAGATTAGCTGCATTAAACCTAAAATTACTGCAATTAGTACTTTAATGGGACTTAAAACATGACTTTAAATATTCAGGGGTTGCAAAACTGTTTTTGTCACACTGCAGTATAAAATATTTTTAGATGTTTGCAAATCATAAAGATTAGTTGTCTGCTTATACTGTTTGCAAATACAGATGTTTTTTGTATTTCACTCATTATTTTTCCTGACCCCAGACAGGTTATGTCATTGTCGTGATTTGTGATGGATGTAAAATGAAGGGGAGATAACCAATTACCGCTGCCAGACATTCAGAAAGTGCAGACTATAAAAAGAGATGGCTCTAACATCTGCGGATTTATTCTCGCCAGACGGAATCACCTGGCCATTGTTTATGTTGATAGATTTACACAGATTTCCCATGTAAGATAAATACAGCCATTTTACATCATGTCTGTTGGTGATTCAGAAAACGGCTATTTTCTAGAATAAAACTTTTATTACTGTACGTCTTTATAAATTTTTTTATTTTTTATGGTTTTTATCTCCTTTACATAATTACTAGAATGTTTTTTCCTAACTTTACGGTGAAACAAAATGTACTTATTCAAGATAATACCTCAATTTTTTATGTCAGTTATTATTAACCGAGTTTCATTGTTTACTTAAAAAATACATGAAGCAGAATATAGCTCAATGGAAGAACATAAATTTTATCTGAGGAGTGCTAGGTCATAGGATCGAGTCTCCTAGTCACAGGCACCATTTGGGGTTATTTCTATTCCAACCAGTTCTCTGCAATTTGTGTATTACAAAAGTGGTATGTACTGTCATGTCAGTGGTAAAATGCTTATAAAACCATCTTGTTGTTTATAAACAAGGGTAGTCTATGTGGAGGCATTGGCGGGCATGTCTAAACATTCAGTGGACAAGGCACCTAAAAAAAACTAATGCGGTCGGTTGTGGAGGCAGCAAGTCTATTCTATATTCCATGTATCATAATAGATTTGTATTAATGAGTTCATTGGGAGTGGATCGTAATACTGGATAAGCTCATATAAGCATTCAATCATATAGCAGAATTATTTTTTATGGGTTAAAAATGATATATTCCATATGATTATATTTGTCACCTGAGCTCTAAATTTATTTTTACCGGTAAATGTACGCTCATAAATAAATCTATAAGTATGATTTGTACAAATCTGCATTATTTGAGCTTCATTTAAAGCACATTTATTTTAAAATTGACTAAACATATTTAAAATGATTTATACAGCAACGTTTACAAACTATCTGTAATATATATCTCCATTCATCAGTTAGTTTTTCTTTGCACCTGTGGTCTCGCAAGATTGTAAGGTAGATAGCTTGTTAGAATACCACAGCTAATTCAGTGAGGACTCCCACGTCCATCAGGATATCAGTGAGGCAAATCAAGATCTCATCTCTCTCTCACTCGCACCCAACCATTGTCACCATTGATATGTGTAATCCTATCAGCGTTAGAAGCAAAAGATGATCAACTCGGCATTAAGCAGCTTGTTTCCACAACAACAAGGTCTGAATCTCATTCCTAGCATACTCCCTGCAAATGTAGACACACGTGGTATGTGTGTATCCCTCACACAAGATGTTTGAGAATGTCAGATTGAATGAGTAGTGCCTATAATCTTCAGATATATTATATGTGTATATATTATACACTCATAGGTGCATGTAAGTCAAACATACTGAGGCGTGTTCAGAGAAGAGATATATCGTGAAATCTCACGTGTAATTTAACTGGTACCAATCATGTTCTATCATATCACATTCATTTAGTATTTGGTACAAAAACTAGTCTAGCGAGTACTTGCGATATATTTGTTCTCTGAACACACGCCTGGTCTCCATAGTGTAGTGGTTAGACCACCGAGCTCAAGACTCGTTGTTACTGGGTATGAATCCTGCTTGATGGGTTTTTTAATCACAGTACCGGATCCAACCCTACTGAGTGCTTCACAAGTCTCAATGGGTAGGTGTACACCACTTACACCAGCTAGTGTCCCACTACTGGTTAGAAAGGCTGTGATATGTACTGTCCAGTCTGGGGAGAGTGCATATACAAGATCCCTTGCTATTTAGTAACAAACAGTGGGTTTCTTCTCTCATACTAACATAAACTTCTGTCCTGGGAAGGCAGTCGAAGCATGTGGACTGCATGTCCAGAATAGACGTGCTTGAAACTCAATTGGATATAAGCACGTAAGTACGTTATAACTAACTAACTAACTAACTGACTGACTGACTGATTAACTGACTGACTAACTGACTAACTAACTAACTAACTAACTAACTAACTAACTAACTAACTAACTAACTAACTAACTAACTGACTATTTATGTTTGTTATACAGATCCTATCTCTGGTCAGTGTATTCAAACACATCCTTAGTATCATTTATACAAAATGTTTGGTTTACGGCTACTTGTTGAAAACGTCCAACACAATGTCACATCTTGGTTAACTAACTGACTATTTATGTTTGTTATACAGATCCTATCTCTGGTCAGTGTATTCAAACACATCCTTAGTATCATT
>JAUTCZ010056739.1:0-10309 GCA_032273805.1 Melanodrymia brightae | reverse complement strand
AAACAAGATGGGACAAAACGTCTGAAGAGCAAATTAACATACCAGTTGTACCAGTCATCGCAGCCGTCACAGCCAATCATAGGACTCCCGTCGTCTGGCATCTTACACGCCGGACAAATCCAGATCTGCTGTCCAGACGCATCCTGGTAACAGTGAACAATGTAAATTGTTATTAACAAATATCTATTTTAGTGCTCAAAAGATAAAGTTTGTTTGTTTAATGACACCACTGGAACATATTGATTATTAATCAGCGGTTATTGGATGTCAAATGCATGGCTATATCGACACATGGTCACAGAGCAAACCCTATGCTGCCACATAGGCCACCCTTCTTTGAATAACAGCAACAGATATTTTATGTGCACTTTCCCACAGAGAGGATAGCACACACCACAGCCTTTGATGAACCAGTCATTGATCGCTGGTTGAAATGGGAAATAACCAAAGGAGTCTCCTGAGGATCGATCCTTTGACGCATTTTCTGGTACTGAAACGACGCAATAAAATTGGCTAGAGAAGTGTTGATAATAATATTGTTTTAACTAAAACAATCTTCTTCTTTTTGCTTCAATATGGTTTGATGTAGAACCTGGATTATATATTATGGAAATTTAAGTACCGGTACGCAAATACTTTGAAAGAAACTTCAATAATCAAAGCCGGTTTAGTATTTATTTACTAAAAAGACCTTTTGAAAACACCTGTTTCAACTACTTTAAGTAGTGATACCAGTGGCGTGTTTAGAGAACAAATATACTGCGAATACTCGCTAGACTGGTTTTTGCACCAAATACTAAATGAATGTGGTATGATAGAACATGACTGGTAACAGTTAAATTAAACACAATTTCGTCATCCTGATCACGTCTCAGGGGTTTCCAAAAATTAATCAATCTTTGGCTGTTTTACGACTTCATGTCATTTCAAATTTGTCATGATGTTCCATCAACCCTGCAGATACACACATTTTTTTACATTAATGGATTTTACATTTAGATTCCCAACACAAAGAACATCTTACATGGGTGTTAACAAAAGTGAATTTGTGTGACTGAAAATTCATTATAATTTCAAGTTTTGATAAACTTACATTACATAAAAAAAAATTTCAGTCTCCTGACTGACAGTTAACACCCATGAGCTTACCACGAAAGTTCCGACGGTCTCTACAATGACTGCTCGAGACATATCTCCTGGTGAACCCTTCGATGTGGCCGGAGACCGCGACGCCGACACCTTCTCCGCAGCTCTCTTTGCCGCCTCGCGGGGCGTCGGTGGAGAAGACACCCCGGGGGAACTCTTAGGTGACGACCGAGACGACTTGGTAGGCGAAGGACTCGACTTGTCGTTCGACGGAGACTGTGATGGAGAACGATGAACCGGAGACGACGGAGACCGTGGTGACCGTGGAGACCGTGGTGACGGAGTCCTAGGTGGAGACGATTCTCTCGGCAGTGGGCTGGGAGTTCTAGGAGACGGCGTGGGCGAATGGTACTGCTCCGTGGGCGTGGGTGTTCGTGGAGGCGGCGAGGGCGTGGGACTGTGACGATGTAACGATGGTGGAGGTGAGGGTGACTGAATTTGTTCGGGGCTGGGTGATCGAGATGGAGCTCTGGGTGATGGAGTCGGGGAGTTGTATGGAGGTGGTGATGGGGATGGGCTGGGTGATCTGGGTGGGGGACTGGAGAATCTGTACGGTGATGATGTCACTTTTGACCGAGGGGGAGATATTTGAGCATCGAGGTGTGGGGGAGACGGTGATCTGGGAGGGGTGATTAACTTCAACGGGGGTGGGGAAGGTGATCGGGATGGTGAACGAGATGGTGATCGGGATGGCGACCGTGTCTTCACTGGGGATTTTGACCGTACTGGCGATTTCATTTTAATGGGTGACTTCACTATGGGTGATGAAGCAGGCTCAGGTGATCGTATATCCAGCGACTCGCATCGTATTGGCTTGATAACACTGAAATAGCACATTCATATTATGTTTAAAATAGCAGACATTAATAATTATATTTATACCTAATGACACTGAGCTTGATAATACTGAAATAGTAGATTATTTATTAGAATTTTTTTAAGAATGTACCTTCAATTACGAATTGAAGTGTAGTATATTTAAAGTTTATTGTAAAGAATTAAAAAAAACTGTTCCATATTAGTCCAGTAGATAGCTGTAAAATTTAAGTTGATAACGCGCTTTGTAGTAACAGCATGAAACTTGGCACATATCTACAAATTACGAATAAACAAAAAACAAGAAATAAAATTCTCCATTTTTCTGTCTCACACATTGTTTTTTTCCCAAATTTCCGAACTTTTAGTAAAATGGTCCAGATTATACCCTGAATTGGTATCATGAAACAACGGACATGCACTTACAGCTTTGGTATCTCCGGACGAGATTTAATTAAAGAACCCGATCCGCTGCTTCCTGACACTGAGATCTCGTGCTGAGGTGACATCATTTTATTTTCTGATACAGAAACGGCCACACTCGAGCTTGGTGCACTGCCAAGCTTAATGTTGAGCTTGATCTTTGTTACAAAACCAGGAAGAGCTTCAAATGTGTCCTGTAACCAAAAACGACCAACATTTACTCATTTTATGCTGCAATCAATACAAATTGGTTTATAATTATTTTATACTAAGTAAAAAAAAAGTAAACGAAATGAGATTGTAATAGTTGTACATGATACAATGATGTTATTTAAAGTATAGATCTAGAAATGTGTCAAATGGGGAACAATGTAATCAGCAAAGCTTGTAAAGTAACTGGACCATTATGCAATCAAATTTAGATACGGACCCAAAAAGATTACCATTCCAGCTAAGCAAGTAATAACATACAGTTAAATATAATATAAACAAGGTGGGAAATTCTTAAACTTATTTCTAACTAAATATTCTATCCATTGGAATTCTACAACAGAATTCTACAGAAACTCAAATAGTTTTATAAATATTGTCATTAATTACAATGACAAACCTTGAATTTTTCATCTTTCAATCGTTCCTTGTCTTTCGATCTCTCCCGGTCTTTGTCCTTGTTTTTCTTCTTCTTCTCTTTGTCTCGTTTCTTTTCCTTCTTCTCTTTCTTGTGTTCCTTATCCTTAAAATAAAACACAAACAGGTATACAAGGATATTCTAATATGATTAGTACAATAAGTCATTGACTAGAATATTATTTCAGGATCCATTCCTTGGCGGGATCAGAAGTTTATAACCTATGGAGGTAGACTCTGAAATTTGGCATCATTCCCCAAGGTATGACTTTGTTTTCCAAACCCCTCCTTTTACAACCCCAAAACAATTTGCCAAATAAAATTAAAGGAATTTTTTTGGGTCCACAGAACAATTATATTTGTATACTGATTTTAAGTGCATACAACTACATCGTAAGGAACCTAAATAAATATTTTTATATTTCAATTCCATATTTTATGTAAAATGATGTCAGCACCATGGGCATCAAGTAAAAAATCAGAAATAAAATTCTGAGCTTGCACGTCTGAATAACACGTTTGATATTCAGCTTCTAGAACTTTCTAGTATGGTCTCCAAAGATGAGTTAGTTGAAGGGTAGAATGTAAAAACAGAATGCAAACCATAACATACTCTTACATGTATATTCATTACATACCTTACTTCTGTCTTTATCCTTTTTCTCCTTTCTGTCTTTGTCTTTCTTAACCTTTTTCTCCTTTTCATTTCCAACATGAAAACTAGTATCTCCATAACTTACAGTGGGGGTCGATGGAACCGAAGATAACACGGGGTCAATCAAAGGACTGACAACCGAGCTAGAAGACTTGGGAGACATGATCAGTGGTTTCCTTGCTTCAGGAGGACCGGGACTCTCGGGAAAATCATACACCGAAATCTCGGGCGAAATAATCAGTTTTGGCAGTGTTAGCTTTACATCAACGTCTTCTTCCTTGGGAGATGATTTTATCTGTATCTGTGTTTTTAAAATATCTCTGCTAATGTCATCTTTGGCTTTAGCAGCAGCTTTACCTCTCAGTTTTTTGCGAGGTCTCCCAGGCGATCGCTTGAGAGTTTTCAGTTCGACAGGCAGTGGTAGGAGCGAGACCGAACTCGTTCGCTCTCGGTCTGGCTCAAATTCTATTTTTACAACTGGGGAAGAGGCAGTGACTTCCTTGGAAAGCTTTGGAGGATCCGGAATGTCGGTTTCCTCTGACGACTGTCTGATAACAGAGTCAATACTAGCAAATATAGAATCGGAACTACTGAAACTTTTCACACTAGAAGAAGAAATTTTATCTTTTTTCTTTATTTTCTCAGAATACTTTGGCTTCGTCTTATCCTTTTTCTTCACCACATCCTGCTGCTTTCCAGTAAATTCCGTAACCTTGACATCCGACACGTTATTTGTCTCTGTATCTACTTCAGCTGCACAGTTACGAATCACTGAATCGATGCTTTCATCTATACCTGCTAATCGAGCCTTCCTCGACTTCTGCGATTCCTTGATCTTGACGTCTCCTTCAGCAATAACAAGTCTCTCCGGAGAATGATCACACGAATTGCCAGACTCTTCGTCCAAACCAAACGAGAGCTTTGGAAGTTCTGAAACAGCTGTCTTGGGATGCACCACAATTATCTTTGTCTTTGGAACACCTTTGGATCCCTTTTCAAACAGCTTCAACTTCTTGCTTTCTTTTAGTGCGTCTTTCATTTGAGAAGCCGTGATACCTGAAGCCAATTGACGACTTGGTGATGTGACTGGGTTCGCTGTGGGCTGTGATGGGGGAGCAGGTGCAGAGGACGGGGTTTTCTCTCGCAACTCCTCGGGTTTGGAAGGGAAGAAATCCTTTAACCAACTTTCTCGGTCATCTCCCATTTTCACTTTATCTTTAGCCTTCGTTCTCGCTTTCGCTGCGGCTCCACTCGAAGCTCTAGAAGGAGATTTAGATTTGCCAGATCTAGGCGACTTGACAAATTTAGGCGAACCTTGTTTCTTGGCATATTCTGCTGCGGCGACTTTCTTCAAGTGCTTCGTCAGCATCTGTTTCTTAGGGTGAACGTTCCTATTACTTGCATCACTGTTATCAGTCGACGACTTTTCCCTTTTTATATTCTCTTTCAAGGTGCCACTCCTCTCCGACTTAGAGTGTTTGTCAGCTCGGTCCTGTGTTTTGTCGGACTTGCCGAGCAGTCTACCTAACCTATCCAACTGTTTGTCTGATGTGGAACCCACTTTCTGAGACTTGTCCCCATCAGCTTTATCTGACTTTTTCTCATCGTCAACACCTTTGTCTTGTTTGTCATTCTTTTTATCACTTTTGTCATCATCTTTACTATTTTCTTTGTAAAACTGAATGGCCTGCCTGAAGCCTGGTGGTGGCGTGCGGGCGTCAGGGAGTTTCCCCTGTCGTGTGGGTGTCAACACCCCGTTCTGCGTCATCACCACGCTCATCATCTCATACTGTGAAGGACCAGCTTCCTCTGGTAGACTCGACGCTGTGAGCCTGGTGAAGAGAAACATGTAATATAGATATAGAGAACCAAGTAATATAGTTATAGAAAGCCAAGTAACATAGACATAGAGAACCAAGTAAAATAGATATAGAGAACCAAGTAAAATAGATATAGAGAACCAAGTAATATTGATAACAGCAAAGAAAACACATGCAAAAATTAATATTAATAAAAAGTGATAATTAAAATATCGGGACATGAATTGATGAAATCATGTTTTCATCTTGTGTATTGTGTAATATTTTTTTCTGTTAATGGCGAGCTACATCACTTAAAGTTAAAAAAACCCATTTCAATGTCGATTAATTTGACCATTTGACATCAGAAACTCAATTAATAAAGCAAGGCCATAGAAATCTTTGATATATATAATTATTGGAACATCACCCGACCTTGATCGCTTTGTCAGTGATCCTTCAGCTGAACCAGGCCAAGTGCGTTTGTCTGCACTAGACGGGCTGATGGTGTTCGGTGACGCAGCTTCAGAGGGTATTGTGGCAGCTGGAGGTGATGCTGGGGGAGCCTCATCTTCCACTTCATCTACAAACATAGAAACAAGAGTCATCAAATGAAAAATAGAATACCAGTACTGAAACGGTTAGTATAATTGTGAAGTTTGAACATTAATCAATAACCGGCCTCTGGTGGTACAGTGGTTAATGATTCGGGCTTCAGGCTGGTAGGTACTGGGATCGAATCCCATTCGTGGCATATGGGATTTTTAATCCCAGTACCGACTCCAACCCAGAGTGAGTTCTCCGTAAGGCTCAATGAGTAGGTGTACTTCAACTTACACCGACCAGTGTCCACAACTGGTTCAACAAAAGCTGTGGTATGTACAGTTCTGTCTGTGGGAAAGTGAATTTAATAAGCCCTAAATACAAATATGGGAAGTGTCGAGTACATGTGAGAAATAAGGTATCAATACTGACCATCAAGCCCTGGATACATGTACGGCAAATGACCGTTAACATGATCTCCTCTGTGCTGCTGGATTTCACGACTTCTTGGATTTGGAAATTGCAGATTGTTCTGCTTGGGAGCTGGAAATGCAATCGTATCTTGTGAAAAGGCTACAGGTTCAATGTGCCTGATATAGTCCTCCAGTTCACCCAGCTGAATTCCAACATGGCGGAACGTTAGAGCCAGATCATCTAGGTTTGGTTCAGTCCGTCCAACTGAAAGAGAAAACATTTTAAGAGGGTAATAAAATGCTTAGGAAAAACTTTGAGTTTTATTTTAGCAGATATGGGGACTAGACCGTCTATTCCAATCCCATTTGGAACTAGTTAATTCACAATGTACCGGTACATGGACGTAGACAAAATCAACAATTGCAAAAAATTATTAAAAATCATTTGTAAAAACAATTATTGGAAACAAGTGTCCTAGATTTATTGAATATTCAACAAGCTGCAAGGCAATACAGGTTTTACTTGCATGAGTGAAGCGATGTCTTCCTTCGCGAGCCTTTGATGAGAGAAGGAGGACATCGAGTCATGAGTGCAAGAAAACCTGTACTGCCGAGTAACGAGTTTGGTATTCTATTTATTATCCATTGCCTGTTGTCATGCTGATTCGTACATTTTCACACAATAGAACCGACACTGACATTTTCTGTAGGCAGCCATCAACAACGAAAAACTTGTTTCAGGACCCACCAAAAATGACGTAACACAATAGTTTGACGTCACACAACAACTTATATCGCCTGTATGTGAGATCACAAAATATTGCCTCCCACCTCTTTGACATATGGGTAATAATAAATCACATTTCCTTACATTGTTCACTATAACGATGAGAAACCTTGCCAAGTTCCAACAGATATCGCTCTAAAACATTGGTAAGAAGTTCCAGTGGAGTTGACTGAGTGTTGTGCCAGCCGAGATTTTGACAGAGTTGAGCAACACAAACTCGTAAAACGCCTCGGCAGTAGTCTGTTGCCATTGTCTATAAATGAAGGGAAATATTTAAACTTGTATGTTACAACAAAATTTAATGCATACAATTAACTACCTTTATGTACTGAGATAACCCATACATATGTTACAGTAGCTATCACGTTTAAAACAAATATGTAATATTCAATTGTATGTCATATCTAAACATTATAAAATGATTCATTAATATCCAATTCATAGATACATGAGCTACATAACCTTGTGTAAACCTTCATGTACTTATATAACATATGTGGTTAAACTATCTGTGTATTAATTAATACAGTAGTGTCAATGCTCTATCCTTATTATGCTGGGAAATTGTCCCATAATATACCGGTAAGGCATAAAAATAAGAGAAAAAAAGGTTTTTATAACAAAACATACATGTGTTAGTTTATAAGTTGTACTTTAAAATTTACTAATAAATGGCCATTTATGTACAAATTTGGAGTGCTACAATGGACGAAAAACGGGCCAATAAAATACTAGACCAAAAACAAATGGTGAAGATCCCGCCCAATATACCAAAAACATTGATTTTTAAAAAGGAATAGTAAAACAAATAATCCAGTTTTCAGTTATTAAAGTTGAAAAAAGAACATTGAATAGTGAAATCCGTCTATGACTAACCCTCTTGTCTTTAAAACATGTTCTGACACACTAAACTACCAGTAATATTGTTTCTCAGTGATTTTAGCATTGCAAATTTCCTGTTTTATTGTCTCTGCTAATGGGTCGCTACTACATTTCCAACGGTAAAATCCCTGATATACATCGTCAAAATGGAAAAAGCCATAGTACTTAGGGTTAGGCCTATCCCCTAATTAATATTTTGACTACAGAGGATTACGTTGTGCTTCATGAACATGCATAGTTCTCCACTAGCATTTAATAATAACATTAACTAATATTATGCATAAAATGTAATACACCCAAAGGGTGTGTTTGTTAAATATTAAACTGAGCTTAATATAAGACAACCATATACAGTAACATATTAGCATTCGCATACACTCAATAAACAATGTACAGTTCATGTCACTTGTGGTGAAAATATTATAAAAAATTAAAATATTACCTTCTTTGGCATAGTTTAATAAACTGTGTATATAAAACTGTATTAGCATTGTAGGGTATATTTATGAATTTAGACAGTGTAGCCTGCCAAAAGCTCAGTTGATTGAATTTGATGTCTGATGTAATATGTATTACCAATTAAGTGTTATTGCTAACAGTATCCCAACATGCAAGATCTATGCAATTAAGAATGTTAATTAACTGATGTTTTCAGCACACAGCTAATTAGGTCCATGTAGAACAAAATATGCTGGGGAAGTCAGGTTACTTGATCTAGGTGAACAGTTACCTGTAATTACTAAATTAGCACATCCTAATTATTGGCTACTGGCCAATTACCTGTAATGATGTAACATATTGCAATAGAGTTATTTCTTTAATCTAAATTATAAATACACATGCATGTTACCTAGTTCAATCCAAATAACTATACACTGTATAGTTTATACATATACAGTATATGTTACAGTCAATGTGTAAAATTAGGCAATGTATACATGTATGTATAAAATAAAGCGCAGTTTGTTTTTTTGTGTTAGTTATCTTGGTCATATGGTCTAAATAACTGAAATAAAGTCTTGTCTTGTGAAAAAAAATACCGATAACAATTGAAAGTTAAAGAATAAACTTTTTTTTGGTCAAATTTGGGTCTGAAGTAAAAAATTGTAGTCATGTCAAAGTGACCATGTGAGTTGGAGGCGTACTTGTAGCAGAGTGCAATTTGTTTTTAAAATTGTGATTCGCAGTTTTGGGAATGGACAAGCAACTAGTGGAGTTTGATTAGCACTTATATACAATGAGTAGTAATATTGCATCGCGATCGCAAGATTTTGCATCGCTTATTTTTACTATGTCTGTCATGTTTTGTTTTATGTTAATTGTAAAATGTGGGGAGAGACCTTAATATAGACATTGCCTGTTGGTCAATCCCCAATGTACACACATTTTGTACTCAATAAATATTGTTTAAATTTAGCGATGCGAACCCAGTCATTTTGCAGCCTGTGTAGAATTCAGGAAATTACAGTTCAGAACACTTAATTTTCAACATTTTCTTAGGAAGGATGTCCCGGTCTTCCCTAGACACTTGATCTCAATTAGTCTCATACATAACATCCTGGCTATGCCAATGGATGACTGGCCTAATTACGTTTTAAATTAAATTTGATAAACAATCTGTAATAGTCAACTACATGTAGGTTTAGTTATGAGAACATAACCAAAAATATGATTTGTTGTCCATAAATATTTAATAATTTAACTATTTTTGCAATAAATTGGTTTTACAATTAAGTTTTATTCTTTCATTTCAAAAGTTTACTTTTTATTTTACTTAACTAACACGATTTGTCATGTAAAAGAGTTTATATACTTGAGTAAACTATTGAAATTTAGAAGAAAGATTTTCACTACCTGATATATACAATGTACATGTATCTGTATGTAAGATATGAGATGCATTGTTTTTTGGAATGAATAATTTATTTTACACTCTGGCACCCGATGTACAATATCACTGATTTATTGTTGCTATTTCACATGGCAATCATAGTTTGTTTCAAAGATCTGTGCCACTGTGCTAGTGTATATTTAGTCTTTAGGATGTTATTTTTTTACTCGTAAAATTTGTCTTAAAGGACTAATAACACGTAAAATAAGGTTAATGTATTGAAAAGTTACATATCCAAAGTATCAATACCCATATACAGTTTAATAAATGGAAATTTAGTCTTTTCACAATAAATTAAACACTGTGTTTCTTCCTGGTCTCTGCATA
>JAUTCZ010056728.1:0-10313 GCA_032273805.1 Melanodrymia brightae | reverse complement strand
AAACAGAAGATATGAGACTTGAGTGTCATAAGCCTTCACTTTCAACTGAAAATAAACAGAAGATATGAGACTTGAGTGTCATAAGCCTTCACTTTCAACTGAAAATAAACAGAAGATATGAGACTTGAGTTTCAACTGAAAACAAACAGAAGATATGAGACTTGAGTGTCATAAGCCTTCACTTTCAACTGAAAACAAACTCAGTTATCTCAATAAAACATCCAACATAATGATTGTTATACTATATGTGAACAAGGTGTATATGAATATGAAAATCATGACAAGTAAAAACAAGTTACAATAATAGATTATCTGGTTGACATTAAAAGTAATTACCGTGTATGATCCGAGTTGCAAATTGTCATGTCGTAGATCTTGTTTGAGTCGCACATCACCGGTCATATTGTTCACACCGAAGAAGCTGGGAGCTGGATAATCTCCATCAGTTTTGTAGAAAATACGACCCTAAAATAACAGAATTCCTCATATTACGTGAACTAAACTACAAACATGAGCTTCACACTACCGAGTTAAAATTTATTAGACAATAGGAATTTATATGTTTAACCGAGAGGTAATGATATGAAATTAATGTTAAATGACACTCCCACATGAAAGAAAAGATTGGCTAGTGATAATGACCGAGAGGTAATGATATGAAATTAATGTTAAATGACACTCCCACATGAAAGAAGAGATTGGCTAGTGATAATGACCGAGAGGTGATGACATGAAATGATGTTTAACAACACCTGAGCACAACAGAAGACATCGGCTACTTACCACCATTCCATTCCTCAATGACCGAGAGGTGATGATATGAAATGATGTTTAACGACGCCCCAGCACAACAGAAGACATCGGCTACTTACCACCATTCCATTCCTGAACGCCGAGACTAGGAGAATAGACCGACCAACGTCCACATCCTCCTGTATGACCACCGAGTACCGGCCGTCATTAGTAAACACTGGAAGTTCCGTGTCGCGGTCAACACCAATCAACACAGTAGCAGTCGCGGTGTTTGGCTGCGGGAATCCATTGTCATTGGCTGTAACTGTGCACTACAAATACAACAAATATCATACCATGATGTATGTTTAATATGCCCGCTGTGTAGCTCTTGATGGAGCAGGATTAGTTTGTAAGAATGTGAAATGTCTAACGATAACGTTTATTGATACTCACAGTAAATGCACTATCTGCGGTGTGCAGAATAGATTCTCTCAGATAGATGATACCGCTGTCTCCCGCAATGTACAGGACAGTACATACCATGATGTATGTTTAATATACCAGCTGTGTAACACTGTTTATTAATACTCACAGTAAATGCACTATCTGCGGTGTGTAGAATAGATTCTCTCAGATAGATGATACCGCTGTCTCCCGCAATGTACAGCACAGTCTGACATCGCTGATCATTGGTCACTGCATACGTAATACGATCCTGAATAACAAACAAAATTATAAAATAGGTTACATATTTGCAATTTCACATAATGTTTGTTGTATTTGATAACTAATAGCAGAGAGTGATTCACTTTAATAAACATTTCTAAAGATGTACATTTGCTGTAACAATCAGTAGCTAATTATTTACTAGCCTCACACAACTACACGACCGTATGTACAACTTCGATACAGGAAACTTTACTAGCCTCACACAACTACACGACCGTTTGTACAACTTCGATACAGGAACCTGGTCTTTGAGGGCATTCCTTCACTGGCAGGGAATACTTGGACATTTAAGGGATGTAAGCATTTAAGACGTTTTCGCTTGACTTGATTTATCCTTTGTTTCAGCCCACGAGGTACATGTAAGCTTGCATGCTATTATAAGTGAGACGTTTGTGTGGAGGTTTCACACTGTATACTCACATTGTCTGCATCTGTAGCAGTCAGCTGTATGATAGAACTTCCAATGAGCATTGCTTCAGAGATTCTCGCAGTGAATGTAGCGGCGCCGAATGTCGGAGAATTGACGTTTCTGCGTACGTTGATTGTGATGTCCTCTTCTGTGAACGCGTCTGGTTTAGCACTGTCGTACGCTCGCACACGCAGCTGTTAATACAAACAACATTCACTTTAACTAAACTCTCTGAACAAAACATATCGCATTCTTTAAAGCATAACAGCTCTTTTTCTAGGTTATATAAAAATTACCATACATCTATGAACGTATGAAGATATACACATCAGGGTCATTGCATTCTATGGCATATCAAACACTATCATGATGGTTTTCAAAGATGTATAACAAAAGTTTCTTCATTTTCTATAACTGTATGTTGGCACAACTTAAAGCTTTTTGTGCTTTTTTAAATACTGTAAAATTCGTAATATTTTAAGCAAATTTTTCGTGATTTAAAAAAAACCCGATCTAGTCATTATATATAATTTTCACTTCTGTTGTCTTTTTAAATAACAGTGGATTTGTAATTTTTGTGGTTAAAGGTCAAAAGCAAAAATGTTGAAAATTACAAACTCGCTAATAATTACAGTAATCTAAAAAGAAATTAATTCTTCATTTTAATATAGAGATAGATTTCCGCAATGTTCAGAAAACTCACCACATAAAGCATGGCGAAGTCGTTCCGAAGGTCGCCTCGTACTACGATGTTTCCGTTTTGCCAGACAGTAAAGAAAGACGTAGCTGGTGGAATGCCGACTATCATGTACACCACGTGACCAACAGGATCACGATCCATTGCCGTGACAGCGAAAACATGGCTGCCGTTTGCTGTGTTTTCTGGGATGGTGACAACGTATGGAGTTCTCTGGAAGACTGGGGCAAACAGGTCGTGTCGTACAAACACAACGACCTCGACCTCTGAACTACGCATCGGCCGTCCACTGTCACTCGCTTGTAAGGTCATCTGTCAAACACAATCTCGTTATTTAACTCACGAAATATGATCATACGACAAAATATGTTAAAATATGTAATTTCGTAACTTTATTCACTTTAGCACCAAACATTTCCACTCTGCTGAATCTCCAGACAATAGCATGACCATATTTTCTCTTGTTTATATGCAAATCGATTTACTTAAAACTCGCTTTTCTCCATCGTCATGTGATCATGCTTTTTGCACCAAAAGTGAGCAACTCATTTTAAGATACATATTTACAAGTTACCATTTGTCCTTTTACAGAATGCAAATATTAATGCATAATTAATTAATTCTGTATTAACATCTATGCTCATGAACAACAAATATGGACCAATAAACTAGGTAGATCCATGGGAGATAACAAAAATGGGTGCACAGACCTAAGTTTGACAATGTAAACTTGTTAATGCATTTGGGGTCAAAACAATTTGTACCCGCCCACCCTTGTATATATTACAGCCTCAACACAAGTTTGAAAAATGTTTTGATTGAAAATATAGTAATGAATCTACTACGGTCATTTCGTGTTTGTCATTGTATTTTCTAACATAACACTTACCAGGAACTGGTTAGCTCTGGTTTCTGTGAGAGGTTTGCGTAAATAGATGGATCCAGTTTTCAGCTCGACGAAGAAGAACGACAGTGACGCTCCCCCAGTGCTGTCTTCAATAATCGCATACTCAATTCCATCCTGTAAAATATAGGTTAAATTCTATAATAGTATTTAGTTTTAACTCAGTCAAGTATTGTCAATTCTAAACAACAAAATACTGACATGGTTAAATACATATCTCTGCAAAAGGTAGAGTTGAAGGTACATTGAGACAGAGTCATGATGGCATGTACTCATGAATCACAGCTGGTGCAGTGATGATACTAATAGTTCGTGAAAGCTGAGAGTATCCTGCCCCACCATGAAGCACCCGTTGTAAGCAATGGCATTAACACAGATGATGTCTGATTCAATACCTTACTTTGACATATATATATATATATTACTTGACTGATTTAGTTTTAAAACAATGAAAATCAATGTGTTAATCAACTCACTCCATCTCTGTCGGTGGCGGTGATGTTAATAAGAGGTCGGCCGAGCGCGTAGTCTTCATCAACCGTGGTCGTGTACCGTGGTTGAGTGAACACCGGGGAGTTCAGGTTCCTCCCCACAGAGATTGTCACATACGCTGTGTCCGTCTGCGCGGGGTAAGCACTGTTATAGGCGATCACTTGTAGCTGAAACAAATATATAAACACATGAAGCATTGGTCTAAATATTCCTCTATCCTATACACAGATTGTCACATACGCTGTGTCCGTCTGCGCGGGGTAAGCACTGTTATAGGCAATCACTTGTAGCTGAAACAAATATATAAACACATGAAGCATTGGTCTAAATATTCCTCTATCCTATTCAATGCACTGTTTAAATATGAAGTCTGGGGTAAGAACTCTTGTAGGCAATAACTTGCAGCTGAAACAAATAAATAAAAATGCATTTACTTTTAGCTTTTTGTTAAGATTATTAATATTATTTTAACTTACCACATATTCATCACGTGCCAGGCCGTCATGTTTAAGGGATTTGGAGATCACAATATTTCCAGAGTTTATATCCACGGAGAAGAAACTTGGAGCGGGGTACATTCCAGTAGTTTCGTACATAATTGTACCTTCCGGCTGAAAAAAAGAAAACCAAACATACTGTAAAATTGATAATAATATTATATGTGGGTGTACATTTTTGCAATTTTGAAACAAATTATCCACTCGCTATATGTAATTTATGCCGTCTTTTTCATGGTTATCATTGCTAAATGAATGAACGTAATCTGAATGGGAAGAAGTAAAGAACGTACAGGTGGCTTACTATTATCGGTTACCAGCAATATATCTCGTGTTATAGATATCCATGTATATTTGAATAGGAAGAAGTAAAGAACCTACGCGTGGGTTGCTATCGGTAGCCAGCAGAGTGTAGATTGTACTGTTGACAGACTGAGTTTCGGCGATGGCCAGAGTGTGGGTTCCAGTGATGAACCGAGGTGGGAACTGATTCCTCCTGATAGAAACCTGCACGATTGTATTATCAGTCTGCTCCGGGGTCCGACGATCACTCGCACGAATAGATAGCTGAAAAATACAACAAACACAGCATGACGTAAAACGCACAAAGCAAAACACAAAGAGACCTTAATGCTGACTGAATATTCCAACATGGTGGCTTGTGGTCATTTCTAAATATCAATAGTACAATTATTGTAGAAAACAAAACATATACCAGTACTAATCATACAACTTATATTATGTTTTAACAAAGCTTACTGTGAAAGCGTTGGCACTTGTTTCTGTAAGGCGTCGTGTTAGGAAGATATGACCCGTGATAGGAAAACATGTACAAATCATACAACTCATATTATGTTATAACAAAGCTTACTGTGAAAGCGTTGGCACTTGTTTCTGTAAGGCGTCGTGTTAGGAAGATATGACCCGTGATGGGATTGAGGTAAAAATACTCGAATGCACTATTCTCGCCCAGGAGCTGGTACCGCACACGATCCTGAAACAACACATGTATTATATAAATATTTAAAACTTGGGATTCTACTGTTTCAATTGTAAAATTCCTACAATAATTGTCTCTGAATGGGGCACAAGAGGTTGAAACATCCTTAGTGGACCACTTAGAATTGAGATGTTTTTCCATTCCAGTCAGTAGCCCATGACTGGTACATCAAAGGGTGTGCAATGTACAATCTTGTCAGTGGGAAACATTATTTAAAAGATGCCTTACAGATAATCTAAAAAAGAGTAGCCTATGTGGTGGAAGCATGCTACTTCTGAGATCATGCATTGATATAACTGTGTATTTGACATTCCATAGCCAATGGTGTTAATAATCAATGTTCACCAGTGGTGACGTAACATTAAACAAAAGGTTTTACATGGGCAGATTTAGTGTGGACCAAGAGACCCAGACCCTCCCATTATTTAGTAAACCAATGATTTTTCTATATTATTATTATAATTATTTTTTGAAAATGGTACTTATCATTTCTATATTGGGTCTGTGTTTTTATATTGGGAACTCTCTATTTATAAATTCTTAATCTACTGTTTCCCCCTCGAAATCACTACTACACATGCACATTATTTTGAGTGTAAAATAATAACACTCACATTATCAGCATCAACTGCTGTAACATTAATAACACTTTGTCCCAAGACGAAATCCTCTTTCAGTTCCACTCCGTATGGCTCGGCAATGAATATCGGTGGATTTCGATTCCGCAGGACAAATATGTTGACATCGGCGGTTGCTGTCTGGTGACCGTCAGAAGCCAGTACCCGCAGAACGAAATACTGCAGCGTGTCGACCATGAGGTCAGCGCGCGGAGTTATCACACCTGTCGAGGAGTTGAGAGCGAAGTAGCTCGGGGCAGGAGCCTCCCCGGTAACCGTGTACGTTACAACGTCCTGCAATCACAAAACAATTCAATCAATCAATCAATCGAATGTTTGGTCGGTTACATTTACTGTGATAAATTATAGGATAAATTATAAATGCTTGTTCTTCTAGTGTTATAATCCAATTTGTAACAAAAACTTTCTCCCCAATATTTTCAACTTTTATCAAATTCTTTAAAGGGTTAATGTGTTTACGAAATTGATGTTTTTTTAAATGTCTGTATGAAACAAGCTTCCATATAAAGCTATAATCTTAATAATTAAAACAATGAAAGCATGTAGTAATTAAAAGATAATTATACTAATGTAGAACTAACTGACCTCTTCATCTACGTCTAGAGCTGTGACCTGGTAAACAGGTCGTCCAATCACTGCCTTCTCATCGACTGTGACATCATACGGCAAATTGATGAAGAATGGCGGTTGTTTTCTCCTCACGATGACGGTCAACGTGGTGTTGGTTGACCGTACAGGTTTCCGCTGGTCACTGGCCTGGATAACCAGTACGTACCGGTTGGTGAAGCGGTTCGAATGGAGAGATGTTTTCAAATACACGCCACCAGAGTCGGGAGAAATGTAGAAAAACTGAAGAGCATCAGAACTGCCAAGCAGACTGTAAACTGGAACATCCTGAAACAACGACGGAGACATCTCACATCAACACATGTAGTGCACAATCACTTAGTAAATCAAATCCATTACACTCAAAACTGGAAACTTGCTATCAATTACAGTACATTCGGGACCATTTTTCTTGGGTTACTTTTTCGAAAATGGGGGACAAATAACAGAAATAAGGGAATTTTATTATTTTGATTTTAAATCCAAGTACACTGTATAAATATTTCTGTGCTTTTTTGTTTCATTGTGGTAGCAATGTTAGGATGACTATGTTATTTTGATAGTTCCAATTTGTGATCCGGGAATACGTACCCCATCAGGATCTCTTGCGGTAACCGTGGTGATGAGAGAGCCAACTGTAGTGTATTCACTTCTCGTCTCAATGTAGTTGTCTTCAGTAAACACTGGACCACTCGGGTTGCGTATTACATTGACTAACACCGTGGAGAATCCAGCATTCAGCGGGTAAAACAAATCATAGGCCTTAACACGAAGCTGAAACATCAAACACTCAGTTAATTACAATTGTCATTAACTATGTAAAATGCATTTCTTAACATAACAATCTAGTCTTTTGAAAATTTACAGCTGCGAATATTACACGTTTTAGTTTTCATTAATGAAAATTGGCTGCAAAAAATAGAGGATAAACATTTGTATGTCACCAATATGTGAGAAGTTTGTTCGAGAAATAAATGTACGTGTATATTGCAGTTGGAAGTCACAATGGCCATACCCATCAAACATATAGAAATTACTCCAAACCGCGTTTCTTTACTAATAAGACACAGAATACTAAACGAGTTCCTGTGAGAGACCGTTTATTTACAACGAGTGAGTTTCAAGATTGTAAATTAACCGTATCTTGCGTGAACAAGTGTAGTAGTTTTGCTAAATGTTTGCTAAATTGCTCAAACAATGAAATAAATACATTAATACAACACTAACAGAAATGAGCTGACAGAAACACAGTTTATGAACATTTCCTAAAGGTGAAATGTGACTTCACAATATTGAAGCTTCAAGAATTTGTGACATCTAAATCGTTCTGCTCACAGGTCATGACATCTATAGTCATGTTTCAAATTGCGAGAGATGGATTCATCTCCCTTGGTTTCCCCACTAACCGCCAAGTAATAAATGAATTCTTACCGTGTACTGTACGAGACTGTCTCCAATGAGAGGAGATTTGACAAACACGGCGCCAGTGACCGAATCGATTCTGAAGAATGCCAAAGCTGATCCATCGCCCACCGCTTCATACACAATGTAATCCTGAACAAACAAACAAACAACAAACATGTATTGTTACTTCACACCTTACTTACAAACAACAAACATGTATTGTTACTTCACACCTTACTTACAAACAATTACTCTTATTGAGTCTATTATGATTAGGGGCAGATTTAGAGGGCAGAGCCTGTGCCTTCCCTTTATTTAGTAAATTATATATTCAGTGTTAATTTTAAATTTTTTTAAATATTGCACGAATTATGTTTACATTATCCCGCTTATTTACAACTCATGGATCTGTCACTGAGTCTATTACAACCTAATTGGTAGTTGTCCATCATATTACAACCTAATTTTATCACTTTATTTACTGATTTCATACAGACTAAACGTGCATACATAATTGACGGGTTTGTTCTCTAGTATAGCAGTAGTTTACCTGAACATCCCTGTCTATAGCGACTACTGTAATAAACGGCAGAGTTGAATTGACGGGCATTGTTTCTAGGATTGTAGTAAAGTAGGTCTGTGCGTCAAACAGGGGAGTGAACTGGTCGCGAACGATGTTGATTTGAACGGTAGTTGTTCCAAATCTCTCTGGGTAAGACTGATCTCGTCCCTGTACGTTGAACTATACAAAAGAAATTAACAAAGGAATATTCAATAGTATGGCAAAAACATTTTAAATTATGGTGGCTTGATTCAAACTATCAATAATAAGTTGATGTCCCGGGGGTGTTGAAACCCCAATGCAAGTTTGAAATTAAAATTTCTTTACATATTTAAAAAATAAAATTTCCCAATGTTTTGTTTTTTTTACGTAACAAATGTTTTAAAGTTATGTTCTGACTCACACCCTCCCCCTACCACAAAAATGTCTGGAGGCGCACATATATAAACTACACAAAAGAAGATGGCTGCATTCCAGGTATTGCAAAATGAACTCAGTTATTTTCTTGGCCTAAAATCTGTTTCTTAGAGCATAATTGTGATAGAAATCATGAAAGCATTTCAAATAGTTTTGAATACCACTCAATTTAGAGAAATTAATTTTATTTTCAAGCCTTACAAATCAAAGAAAAATCTCAGTCAATATATCTAATTATCAATAAATGTGTAACATCATCGTAAACATAATTTAAATTATAAAGTTATATATATTGCATGACATAAGATTCTAATCATTGTGAATGTGAAGTGACTCACTGTGTATTGTGGCGTATGACCGCGTGTGAGGTCGGACTTGACGTAAATGATGCCAGTACTTGGGTTGAGGTAAAAGAAGGTGTTCGCATCCAGGCTTCCAGACAGATCAGTGATAGCATACACAGTCACATCCTGGAAACACAACATCATCATGCTTTAACAATATTATACACAAACAGATTCAGAACTATTCTATATTTGCTACAAATTTATTTACATACAGTGACCTCCTGAGAATACAATATCATCTTTTAACAATGTTATATAAGTCAACACATTATTATTATTCCAAAAAATTGAACTGACAGATGCAAAATTACCATCATGTTAGTTAGTTATAACTTATTTATGTGCTTATATTCAATTAAAGTTCAAGCACATCTGCATGGCTGTTAACAAAAGTGAAAAAGTATGACTGAAATTTTATGAGGTCAAAGGCAGACAAAACAGAAACGGCCGAGCAATTTTCCATTTATTTAACACACACGCACGCACGCACGCACGCACGCACGCACGCACGCACGCACGCACGCACGCACACACACACACACACACACACAAACACACACACAAAAAGCACAATTTCTCTCACAATGGAAATCCGTCTCAAGACGGACAGTTAACAGCCATGCGTCTGTCCTAGACATGCAGTTCAGCTGCCTTGATGGCCTGCTCAGGATAGAAGTTAGCTTACCCACTGCTGATTACTAAATAAGAAGGAATCTTTTATTAGCACTCTCCCACAGACAGGACAGTACATACCACAGCCTTTGTTAACCTGTAGTGGAACACTGGCCGGTGTAAGTGGTGTACACCTACTGATTGTGAACCTTGTGGTGAACTCGCTCTGGGATTATAAATTCCATATCCACGAATGGGAATTGA
>JAUTCZ010056717.1:0-10313 GCA_032273805.1 Melanodrymia brightae | reverse complement strand
AGAGAGAGAGAGAGAGAGAGAGAGAGAGAGAGAGAGAGAGAGAGAGAGAGAGAGAGAGAGAGAGAGACAGAGAGACACAGAGAGAGAGAGAGAGAGAGAGAGAGAGAGAGAGAGAGAGAGAGAGAGAGAGAGAATGAATGCATGTGCTGTAACATACGTTACACTTAATGACAATATAAACACCGCGTTGTTGTTGTTGCTTAAATTCTACCACTGTCGACATTTTGAGTTTTCCACCGTAATATTGCATTTACATTAGCAACCGCTAACGTTAATTTAAATTGTTACTTGACATATTTTCAGTTGTTTCATCTTTACTATTTCGGTTGTAGGTTGAGAATACTTTAAATCGTTAGGATTCCTTACAATAATTAATACAAATGTACATAATCTCCAAACATTTGACAACCCATTCATGATTGTATTAGAAAATTGGTGTTAGAGTACATATTACGATGTGTTTATCAGAGGCTGACGTCATCTTGGGTAAGCTTGTTAATGTTCGCCGAACTTGTACCTAAACCCCGGTTTAATAAACGACGTTATACCTGTAACCTAATCAGAACTGACGTCATTAAACATCGTCTTGTCTTTGATTAGCAGTGAACAGTGCGGTATGTTGCGTGCAGACGTATGCTAATTCTAACATCGTATGGACTGATCAATGACGTCGCAAGGCATTGTGTGTACACATAATCAGACGAGACAGGTCAGTTTGTAACTGTGTGTTTCATATCCGCCAATCAATGGCACAGTTCTTGCAGTGTGTTTAAAGGGCATCTAAACGGAACACGCACGATCGGTTGTTATTATTCTCAATACAGAATGCATGGATTACATCTGTGCATCGCTGTCAAATAATTGTGTAATTCATTAAGTTGAGATGAATGGGATAATGCTTACTGGTTAGGGAGTCCGTTTGAAGTCGATGGATCGAAACTCTTTAATGGTGAACAGGTTAGAATCGGTTGTATTATCCTGTTCCAAACCAGTGGTTCATAACTGGTGCATAAATATTCCAATATCTACTAGGCTGTCTGTGGGGGAGGGTGGGGTGGATATAAAAGGGCTATTGCTTCTGATCGAACAAAAAAGTAGTCTGTGGCATCATTGCTTTGACTGTGAGTCGAGAATGTGTGCCATCAAGACATTATAAACTTATCTCTTCGACTCTTGTCTTGTGCAAAAATTAATACACCTTTTGTCATGATAATTATATGTTTTGGTTCTTTGATTTAAGATGAATATCTTTTTTGCGTATGATGTTAAATATATGTTTTGGGGTTTTTATGTCTCTCTATGGCCATTGACAAAATATTTATCAGAAATTATAATTCAGTAACTATTGCTTGCTTTTCACCTCTGTAGCTGTAGAAATGTTCAACTCTTCCCCCTGAATTGTGTCAAATTGTATGGCTTGGTCGTTATCCTGGTTACAGGAAGTAGCTAGAATCCCATGTGTCTGATCTGCTTTGAGCACATCACGTAACTTAGTACACAGGACTACCGTAACCGTTTTAATTACTTGCTGTACGTGACACAATTGCAGCATCATCCAACATCACCAAGTTTGCATTTTCATATTGGAATTATGTGGACAAACATGGCTTGGTATTAATGATTTGTTTTTTACTGACGAACAAGCTAACTAATTGGGACCAAACTGATTTCCTATTTCTAACGGAGTGAATATATGATTCCGTTCGTTGTATATGCCAAATTTGAGTTCGATGTCCTAGTGACTGTTTTGTTCTGAAGAAACACAGATGAAGGCTTAACAACATGATGTTGAGCACTGACTGTTACGCGATGTACTCACATCCCAGTCAAGGTAATGGTAATTATACTAGGTGTTCGAGAAAGATAAGTGTATATTAACGACCCGTCGTAAGCACAGCCATTTTGTTTGCTGATTTGACCAAAATGAGTTTCTTCTTCTTCTTCTTTTCGTTCACTCTAATCATGACTAAACAATTTTGCTCCCTGTTTCCATATAGCTTTTCAGCCATGGTTATTGTGGCAGAAAATGAGTTTAAAACGTGAAATATGTCAAAATAGGGTATTGCTTGAGAAATTATGTGTTACAATGATGCATCATATGTTGAAATAGCCTCTGAAAGTTGGCCTGGATACTTCTTGTAAAGTGTTGCAAGAATGACACACTGCCCATATTCAAGGCAGAAGACTGATAACTAAACACATAGTCGGACAGCTATTACACGTCGTCAATCTCCTGAGTGTAGTTTAGACTCTCAAGAACATATCAATCATGACCTTTTAGTTTCATTTGGAGAATACTCTCATATATCTCCAAACTACATGAGGTTTTAAGCGATGGAGTAAAACATCATTGTGTACATACAGTGTTAATGCTAAAATATATCCTGTCAGTGTCACGTCAAAATTAACATTATCCTGTCACGTCGTCATTAAGAGTATCCTGTCATGCACACACCTTTTGGTCAGGTAAAACATATTGCATTGCATAAAGTCATCATTATAGTCAGTGATTCGTTCATATTCTGTCTTCCATAAATATTCACTAAACCTTTCGGGAGTTTGAATTCATGATGCTAATAGAACAACGTCTGTGCAAGCATTTGTTAAAATCCGCAAAGGCCGAACCCAGCTCTAAAGCACCTCAGAACTTGCTAAAATGTAGATTAAAAATGATGGAGCTTTCGAGTAGATGCTTTTGGGTGATTGGATAATTGCAATGTACATCCTCCCCAAAGTAGTCTCTAACCAACGAATCAAGGCTAAACCATTCCGTCGTGTCCATTTCTAACACACAGCAATCGGACATTTACAAGAAATTGACTAAATATTCTATTATTTCGAAGACTATTGTTTTGTCAAAGATCATCTGAGGCATTATCACCCACTCGCGGTGAAGCTAGCGAGTACATATACATTCTCAACAGACAGTCTGCACCGCATTAAGTCTGATCAACGCCAGCAATCCTTTGACTAACTGCTTTCTCTCAGGTTGGTTACTCGTCTGAGCTACAGCGTCCAAACACAGACCTGAACTATGCAACGCTCGAGGGGGCCAGAGTGTGTGTATGAATACAATTTCACTACTTTGTGGGATTAAGACGAATCGACAAACGTTGTCAATAATAGTTGCCAAAGGCGGTTTGGATTACGATCGCAAAAGGTATTGAGCTACATTTCATAATTATGAAAATATTGGCTGTGTAGCGTTGTTTTGAGTGAGGGACTGTGCTCTACTGATAATAATGTCCAGAAGCAAGTGACAGCAATTTGCATTGGCCGTATTCTTAGTTCCCAAAGGAATAACTCCAGAATCAGGTGTGATTGAGACACTCGCTAAACCAGAGGAACTGGTGTTTATGTTAGTGTTTACAGTCGAACTTTAAAGGCACACTGTCATGTTTTAAGATTGATGCAAGCGTACGTGCTCATCGGCTGCTATTTGCAACATATTTATGGCTAATGTTTATTTATTAAACTTAGCATTTACTCACATCTTATTGCTTGTAATATCAATGCATTTGTAGTAGCTTATTATCGTCCCATTTGCCAACAATTATAATAGATGCGTACGTACGAGTGTGCCCTTAACACAGATGTTACTGATGCAATACCTTACTTGTATCTGCATATGTATGAAAACAACAGACACAACCAAAATGGTTGTTCTTACGACGGTTGCCTCCCGTGGGGCAAGATATGCTCTGTTTTTTTGGTGATTACCTGGTATCATTACTGTAGTTCCTAAGTGGATACCAGATGTGTTTGCTTCGTCTAAATATACATTAAGTTATCGTTCAAAAAGAAGTTTTGTTCGAATTGTCATTGTATTTTCGCTAAGAATTAGTATGTATTGATAATTGTTCTTGATGAACAATTTGATTACAAATTTAAGAATAAAGAAGCTTTTTGTTCAAGATGAAGCTATTATAACAAATATAATGATATTAATTTAATATATTTTTGCAGAAGTACTACATTTTATTTCTGGAGACATATTACATAATAATTATGTTTAATAACTTATATTTAGTTAGTAATAACTGATTTGGATTATTGCCATTTAATAGTCCCATTAGCTGATCAACGAGTTATTTGTGTTTATCTACTAAGTGCAATAGATTATATTCCACATCAACAGTGAACCTAGATTCAACAAATCAGACACGACAATGCATTAAAACAAACCTCTTATGCCATTTACAAAGTGTTTAAAACAGGAAACACGTCAAAACAGGTGTTCAATTAACCGGAAGTGTTCCCTAGTCTGCCATAGTCTTATACATGCATGTGTCTCTATGGGTGGTTCCAGAATACGTAATTGAAAAAAAAAAAACGGTCTATTCTGTTGATTGCGTGTCGAGTTTTTGTTGAAATTGAAACACTTAAAATAACCATTAATTTTTGGCTTAAGACCGATGCATATTTGGATATATTTATTGTCTGGGGAGTTTGATGACTGATGCAATACCTTACTTTGACTTGTTTCACGCCTATTTTTGTCATTTCGATGAAGGCAGCATATGAACAATATAGCTGTGGTTGACAGGTACCACAAGAGAAGCAGAATACACTCACTTTTCGCCAACAGCTAGCATCATCACTGCTTTAGTTGTAATACGTGATTGTTAATATCCCTTCAACTTTCCCTTGTGCAGATGATACGCATTTGGCCATGTCATTGTTTTGTGTTTTAGATTTGACATTAAGGATGGAATTTAATTCTTTAGTAACATTGTTCTAGGATCATTGCTCCTCAAACATATTACAAGTAATGGTGAAACCTTTAATTATACACATTTCGTTTCGTTAGATGTTAAAAAAAAGACACGGAATAATAATAATATCAATACAATAAAACAGTCTTATAATGCAATATATTTACTACATCATACTAAGAGATAATTATGTAGCTATATGACTCAGAACTCATCTTATTAAAAACATACAGTCAAAGCAGTTGATTTTTATAATAAACCGACAAGCTATTAACTAAACCAAACATAACTATATCCAAAAATAATATTTTCATAGAACACAGACATTGTGTGACGTTAATTCATTCTCTTTTTTTATTGAAGATATAATTAGAGAACACAAAGTCTTCCTATATAACAAAATATCGATTACGAATGGGCTATGGGGAATGAGTTTGTGCTTAGACAAACATAATGAATATATTTTAGTACACAGCTTGTTGAAAGATTTAATAAATCAAATCCTTTGACAGTATACCTTTAATGTAGGTTTCTCGGCTAGAAAATATTCATTCAGTATCGGCGCCCTCTCGAGAACCATGTTGTATGCAAATCGGATTTTTTTTCTTGACACTGATGTCGATTAAATTATCATCTTCTACATTACTATACACGTGATTTCTCTCTAGCGGACTCGTACCCCAGTAAAGACCTCGGTGCAACATTGATTTATTTCTATCTCACCATTTGCAGTGTGGTATGTTTGCAGCTCGATGACATAAACCCGAATACGGTCTGCGGATTAAACATTGTAAACGTTATTCTGGCTATCACGGCGTCTTCTCGCGTCTGGAACCGAGGCTTCTCCGCAACTAATATCCAGTAATGATTGTGCCTCGGGACATTCCTCTTTTTCAGCATAGATTGAAAATATAATTATTATCTCAATTCACACGCATTATGAGAATGGCCAAATGCGCCGGGCATTGAGAGTTTCTCTATATAATTCCCCACTTTTGAAACCAGGCATTTGAAGAATCTTTATTATATCGAATTTTATGACGGCTGAACGGTTATAATCCGCTGGTGCATTTACGGCTGCTAGAGTCGGGACTAATGCAATCCACCATTAAATACTTCGCGCCTCTGATGCAGCAGCTCATATCATGTGATTCTTTGCAGAATGGAAATCATTTGCTCAAATGTCAGGAGCAACAGTGAAAATGGAAAAGAGCAATTATTCGGAACTGATTAGACGCTTCAAGTGATACAGGCTACCCATCACAAACAGTGCGTCTCGTAGGATGGTTTGTAGTAGAGACTGAGTTTCAACTTCCCGCTCTGTGGAGTGCTGGTCATTAGAAGCCAAACATAGCAAACCTTGTTTACTGTTCGCTCTCAACACGAGTTAGGTGTGAATCGGTGTTACTCAATGTCCCTATTAACCAAGAATCACCGCCCGTGCATAGGTAATGGCAGGTAGTTCTCGTCTCAACTCTGTAAACTTGAACGCGGTTAATGTTCAGGATGCCTGTGAACAGTGCTGATATTTTTAACTTAACAATACAATCGGAATGTATTCCTTTTATGCCGTAATCTACATAATATGGTTAACGTGCACAACCAATACCATAATATTCAATTCGTTTATTGCCTTAAGCTGCAAGCTTATCAGCTCAATAACATAATTATAATTGATACACAAGAGAATAATATGAACACTACTATGACAACTAAACCATAAGTGTATATCAAAGAAACGATGAAAATAAATAGTAGCATTTTAAACAGTTTCTACAGTCACTACCCCGGACAGAATTTAAAGAAAACAGGTGTTGATAAAGTGTGTTAACATTCTTAACTTTATTCTACATACTTCCTAATTATTTCTAACAGTACTTAAAGTATATTATGTCAAGATGTTGTCACGTGCAAGAAGTGTGAATTTTGGAAATGATTTCGAGCTACTGTAAACTTCCGGTCTTCTACAAACGCACTGGATATCAAAATTATGGGTATTCTGCACAGCTAATAGCAGGTACTGCATAATTTAATCTTTGAGGAAGGTCTGTATGTAGGGAAATCACATTAACATTAGGATAACTAGGCATTGTTCCTGTAACGTCTTCTACATTCAACACTTTTCACCACGAACAATGAAAATAACATTTACAACAAATGAATAGAGGTACATATCACAGATAAATTATTGAGAGTTTGTAAAAACTAAACATTATGTAGAAACCTACTTACACGGCACCAGACATAAGTAAATTGCTATATATCTCGTTCCACTGATGATCGCACACAGCAGTCTTGTAACATGGCAATAGATAGGCATATCATTGATGCAATTTACAAAAACAAGAAGCCATACAGAAGTACAGCACAGGTTGCGTACAATGACACGTGCATTGGGATTCTTACTGTAGGATAAAACAAATCTACAGGCTTAGGAAACGTTTTATGTTAGACATTCAAATCCACGTAAGCTGCTCCGTAAGAGTTATAACATCCTGGAGATAATGCCGTAGTACATTCCACAATACAGTAATGGCTGCATGAGCATACACCTTCTGCTACCGGTGGGCATGGTACGCACATCTTTAGACATCGTCAGCTGAAGATGTGCGTACAGTAAGAATACGAATCAGAATCAGAATCATTTATTCGCCAAAGCCTGCATGGCTATAGGCATATTATATACATCAATAATAATTACACATACAATACACAACTACACGACATCCTCGATTCCTCCGTCATCGAATGGGTCTACATCGTCGACGTCTAGTGGTTTAGGAACCAGCAATCTCACAGAGTTGACTACAACCGTGTACGGTGCCAATTCGTCGGAGCAGAATGGCGAGCAGGGTATGTTTTAGAATAGTCTGAGAATACTCTGACTGACAAGGGTTTAGATGGACGTTTCTAGATCCTTGCCAGTCAGAGTAATCTTTCACAATGCCTAGTTTTAAAACGAATGCCACCGTGCTTGCGAAGCTAATGCTGTTAGTAACATTGGTGTGTACGTTTAGCATGTGCGGAATTACTTGATGTGTACCTTTAAATGAAAGTTATACCCCTTTTAGCAGTGAGCCCTTCAATTATTAATAAGTACATAAAAAAGGTAATAATAGGCACATAGTTTGTTTAACGACACACTATGAACATGTTGATCAATTAACTATTAGTAAATGTGCATCAGATGTGCAGTGAATTCAATACTTGGTCTAAAAGAGGTCGCTACCGCAACATACATGTAGGATACTATTTTTATTAGCAGCAATGAATTGCTATATGCACTTTCCAACAGACAGGATAGCATATACCACAGCATTTGATGTGCCAACGGTAAACCAAGGTACATTTTCACAAAGCCACGACAGCAAGCACTTTTGAATTGCTTTTAAACCATGCAGTGATGCTGCCAGATATCCTGCCCAAACACAGCACCTATCTAATCACCTTTTAGTTCTCAAGTCTGTAATTTTCAACAAAATTAATTAATAAAGTATTTGCATCAGGGGCGATATTTATCAAACAACTTAAGTTTTTCTTAAGTTTTGACTTTAGTTTCAATAAATTGAATAAGGTAAGACAACAACGTAAGCCTAAGTTTTTGTAGAATTCTTAAGACATCTTGTGGGGAAACTTAAGACTTGAGTCAAAGATGTCAAAAAATTATGTCTAGGTGTTGTTATTTTATCAGAACTTAAATCACAATCTTATAGACTTAAGTTTTTTCTTAGACTTAAGTCATATTTCTGACTTAAGTCGCTTGATAAATACAGCCCCAGATCAAGGGAATCTTTGTGTTCAAACTTTGCAGGGGGCAAAGGGGGTATATGTTTTTCAACGTGCACATGTTGCAACACATTTATTGGATAGCAGCAGCCAATTCGGCGCTTGCGAGTTTGTGTTGAGGTCATATGACGACATTTATACATGTGTACTATCATTTTTAGATCTAATAGCAGATAATTTAGTTATCAATGTGTTCCCAGGTCGTCGTTCAAGAAACAAACGTTTTATCTTTATCAAGTATCGGTGATATAAAAGTACATAAATATGATAAATGCCAAGATGTAATCGTTATTGAAAGTTCTTTTAAAGTGACATATAAAACGTTTATTACACAGAACAGAACAGAACAGAACAGAACACAAATTACCTCTGCTCAAGGCACAGTCTACGGAATGCTTCAGTAGTGTAGTGGTTTAAGATTAGAGATGGTGGATACTGCGTGAGTGCGTGCGTGCGTGTATGCATGTATGTGGGTATGGGTGTGGGTGTGCGCGTGCGTGCGTGTATGCATGTATGTGGGTGTGGGTGTGTGCGCGTGCGTGCGTGGTGTATGCATGTATGTATGAGTGTGTGTGTGTGTGTGTGTGTGCGTGCGTGTATGCATGTCTGTGTGTGTGTGTGTGTGTGCGTGCATGTCTGTATGTGTGTGCGCGTGCGTGCGTGTATCCGTGTATGCATGAACGCGTTTGTGTATGTGTATGCGTGAGTGCGTGCGTGTTCGTGCATGTGCGTATGTGTGTATGTGTTCATGTGTGTATGACATTGTGTGCCTGTATGTATGTAAATAGACATGTAAATAAGCTATGCCTAACTAACTAACTAAGTGGAACTTATAGAATTGCAATCTCTACAAATCGATTACCACCAGTTCCCCGACAACAACCCAATAACAAAACAAACATAAAAGGATCATATAATTAAATTTAATTCCACTTGATTGATCTTTTCCTGCTTTTCTCGCTATTTACTTTTAATTCCAGTCTCCGGCTCCAATATTCAGCGTACAATTACTCCACAGCTGGAGATGAGGCGAGCCCTCGCCAACGACATTCTGCACTCGTTAAGGCAAATTACAGTTTATACGACTGTTCACTGCAGGAAACGTAAATCCCGATACTGACAATAAAATTAAATTATGTTTGTTTATCGACACCACTGGAACACATTGATCAGTATAGTCAGCGGTTATTGGACGTCAGACGCATGGCTATAGCGACACATGGTCACAGCCGAACCACCATGACGCTATTCTTTTTCGAATAACAGCAAGGGATCTTTTATGTGCACTTTCTCACTGAGAGGAAGCACATATCACAGCCTTTGCGAGACCAGTCGTAGATCAATGGTTGAAGTGGAAAATAACCAAACGGGTACCCTAAGGAGGATCGATCCTTCGACCCTTCGAGCCTCAGCCTGACGCTCTATAATTGAGTTACTCCCCGCTCATCAGATACTGACGATATGCGCTACCCGATCTCCGTGGTTTTGTGGTATTAACAATCGACCTGGGGCCGGTTTAATGGAAAGGTCATAACGTCACTTGCGACTGCGTTAGCCATGATGGCATTACACTACCATTGCGTAAATGACAATATTTGAGGACAATGAAACGGTCACAGTGGCCAATTTAGTATCGTGGCTGCTGTTATCGATACACACAGCTGTGGCAGCGCAATCGTTAGGACAACGTTACGCTATCGTTTCGGTAAGAGTAGCCCATGAAGCGGCGACAGCGGGTGTCCTCTGTGACCATGTGTCAATATAACCATGCGTCTGACGTCCAATAACCGCTGATTTATAATCGATGTGTTT
>JAUTCZ010056716.1:0-18728 GCA_032273805.1 Melanodrymia brightae | reverse complement strand
ACGTTATAAAAATTGGTTTCCTTTCACACTGGTATTTTTCCAAATTAATCCGGTACAGAGGGGAAATGTCTGTAAAACAATTCGGTAGTCTAAAGGTTAATAACCGTATAGCTACTGAATTCCTTGAGTGTTTCGCTGCCACCTCAAAACACTCGTAATGAGGGATGTCAACAGCGGGGAGTTAACAATGGTCAACTTAGGCAAAATTTATTTGAAATCCTTTGCCCGTAAATTTACCTAAGCATGCTTAAAACACACTCTTTTCAAAACTCCAGCGAACCTAAATTACCTATGCAGACCAAAGTCCATTGTCTTCTTGTCAATAGCATCCCAAATCAAAGCCCATTAATCATCAAAATTGGAACAGTTTAAAAGATGCTATTTGAAATGGTCTGATTGTCTAATTAACTCATTGTGAATGAATGGATAAAAGATGTGGGTCAATAGTGTTTTAGATGCTAGTATTTTTAACAACTATCATTTATTTTACAGGTGATACGGGACGGTTGCGTCGAGTTCTGGAATGTGCCCAACAGCACATACATAGCTCATCTCAGCTGTTCAAGCTAGCTCAAGATGCATTTAAAATCGCCACACCGTCAGATGGTCCTAAACACATGCCAGCACTCAATGCCGCTTTCGAGCTCGGATTACAGGTTTGTTATTAACACCTATTTTTTATCAGAGATTTCTGAAAAAAATAGGATTGAAATTTTTAGGGTTATTTGCTGGTATGTTTTATTTGTTTTAATCCCCCTTTTTAAAAATAATGTTGAAGTGGATGTCTCGGGTACATTTACATTTTCAGGATTAAAAACAAATTTAATCTTAATTAATTAGCCATGACTTCAAATACATGTATGCATTACATTTCTTGTAACTAAAATCAGGAATCTAAAAATACAAGTATTTATTCCAATGAGATTAGCGGATGAATATTTAATAGCTTCAGATATGTTTCCATTTATTTTGATTGGAGGATTATAAAATCAGGACACCATCATGTTTGGAGAATTGTCTGGTATGTTTCAATCCGTAACTAATCGAACAAGCACAGAATTACGTAACTTGAATATTGCACCATATTCTTGTCGTTTCAATGTTTAGTTGTCATAGGTAGAACTAACATGGATAACTGTATATTAAGTAATTTGCCAGAAAAAGTATATATAAATATTATTGACGATCCTGCATTTCATAGTAAAAGCCATTTCTTTCATTTGGAAAGATTTGATTTGTATGTGTTCATTATTATTGTGATTATTTAAGTTTGTTTTGCTTCTGACAGGTGATGCGTATGACATTGATGACACTGAACTGGCGACGTCGTGAGATGGTGCGGTGGTTGGTAACCTGTGCCACTGAGGTCGGCGTGCAAGCTCTAATTTCCATCATGCAGAACTGGTTTCAGCTCTTTGCTCCCATTGAAGCCACAAGTAAGTAGTTTTAAAATCTTGTTTAAAGTTAAAACATTTAACACCAAACAACAGATACCTTCGACAAGTTATGGGCAGTATTTCCATTGCATTTATCAAAGATAAGCTATCATTAATTCATGATAGGCAAATGAAAAGTGAAATACAAGTTAATTATTTTGACAGCAACATTTTAATGAATTTATCAGCAAATTATCGTTATTAAGATAAGTTCAAACACTATAAGTTAGATACCATCACCGACACACTTTGTTAACTTAGTTTGCACTTCACAAATCCAGGAAAAATAATACATATTTAATTAGTTACTTACATTATTATGATAATTAAATTTGATACTTGTTTGTTTTTCTCTTTGCATTATGTTGGTCTTGTATATTTCCACTAGGATTAATTATTAATAATTACTAATACAATTATTTGTTTGTAGGTACTGTAGCAACTACGGTTGTTTCACGTGCCACGATGGACCAGCTCAACTTGTCATACCAACAACACGAGGAACTCGCAACCTGTGCTCGAAGTCTTGCATTACAATGTGCCACCAAGGATCCCCAAAACTGCGCTCTATGTGCACTCACTCTGTGTGAAAAAGAACCTGTTGCATTCGAAACGGCTTATCAGATTGTTATTGATGCAGCATCGCATGTGATGAACTCTATCCAATTATTTACGATTGCGCGCTACATGGAACATCGTGGATACCCTCATCGAGCTTACAGACTGGCACTGTTGGCCATGAAAAATCTTCATCTCGCCTACAACCAGGACACTCACCCTGCCATCAATGACATTCACTGGGCCTGTGCTCTAAGTCACTCACTTGGCAAGACAGAGCTTGCCAACATGCTGCCTCTGTTGGTTAAAAATGTACAGTGTGCTACGGTTCTGTCGGACATTCTGCGACGGTGCACGCTGACGGCACCGGGGATGGCCAGCACTGATGGGAAACGACGAACCATCAAGTTATTGTCATATGATAAGCAACCACTCCGTCAGTTGATGGAGGCCACAATATATGCCTATATCAACACAACGCATTCCAGGCTGACCCACATAAGTCCGCGTCACTACGGGGACTTCATCGAGTTTCTCAGCAAAGCGCGGGAGACATTTGTTTTGGCTCAGGATGGGCACATTCAATTTGCTCAGCTCATTGAGAACATGAAACTTGTTTATAAAGGAAAGAAGAAACTGATGTACCTCATCAAAGAGTGCTTTGGTTTATGAGAGTAAGACAAGTCTACAAGTCTACATGTGCGTGAGTGTCTGTTTGTGTGCTGTCGGCCGACCTGCGGTCCAATCATGTCCAACCTCATCAGTGCTACATTTGTATGTTTCATTTTGAACTTGGGTGCTTCAACGTGTGATTTCATGCAATAAATGACCTGTAGTTAAAGATCACTAATAATGCCTAGGATATATTATGTTTATGTTTATTATGTTTATTTTAGTCTTTACTTATGTAAAGTATTTGGTAATGCAAACCAGAAACCCACGAACTGAGAAGCAGTGTTTGCCAAACATACATAGTCTTCGAGCGCCATAATGTATTGTCTCATTTTCATTGATCATTTTTGTAATAGTAATCATCGTCAACTCAGGAATGCAATAATTTGATATAAACCCAAATACTATCAGAACTGTGATTTTTCTATCATAGCATTGTGTGTAAGTTGACTACATTTTTTACAATTTGCATTAAATGACTTAAACTTATGTCTAAATAACATTTTTGTAAGGTTATGTTATGTAAGAGTTGCATTTACATAACATTTAGGTAATAAACGTTTGCATAACCGTAGCAGTTACATAACTAAGAATAAGTTTCTTGTAACAATTATGTGTAGCACGGGTAAGAATAGTCTAACAATATATAAGTTACACATGAGTAATGGTTATATACTATTATATAAGAGTAAGTCATGCAAGTACGGTTATCATTAGATAAGAATATGTTATGTAGCTTATTTAATATTGTCTTACTCTTATTGTTGCAACTATTTTGTTTCCAGTGGCAATACATTATTTTTAGAAACTAGATTTAGATAATTTTGTAACAATATAAGTTATTGTTGGAAATTGCTCCTGCACGATTTTGACATTAAAAGACGGATGCATAATTTTTATTGTATAGGTTTCCTCGACTACTGGCTGTTGTTGCAACCAGATTAATTTACATGTCTAGACTAGTAGAATGCTATGTTAATCACCATCTAATTACTAGTTGAGGAGTTTGTTCAAATACACCTTTCACTGCAAAATCAATTGTTAGGAACACATTTTTTGTGTTGGTGCAAATTGACGGGCTGGGTGGCATTTGTTTTTAGATTGTAATACTTTGTGCAGGTAGCACACAAATGAGATGTCAATGTATTATTTTTCTTAGTCGTTTAAATTGGCCAGTAGTGAAATAAATTTATCGACATAATTAAACAGCAGGAACTGTTTTGATAATTTACATCTGCTGTAACGATTTATTCAACAATGTTTTTCTTCCCTTGATTGTTATATTTTGGGATAAACCTCAATAGGGTTGTCGTTTTATTTAGTGCTAATGTAGGTTTTTTTTAAATGTGTAGTTGTTATTTATTATTTTGTAGCTATTGTATTTGTTAAGGTCCAACTGTCCTATTAAAATTTGTTGCATACACTATTGTCAGGGCTATTTGAGGCCTTCCATTTTATTTGTAATAATCCATTGATTAAGTGAGTCAAACGACTCATTTTTGATTTGTGGCTAGACAATAAATTTTAAAATTTCCATCATAATTGTTTTTGGAGAATGGTATACTTTGATAACATAAATCTGTTATTGTTATGGAATAACTGTTTTAAAGTAGATTCAGTGAAATTTACCGGTATTATGTTTTTTTGCTTCTGGTACTTCTAATTACATAAACGATTGTAGTTATCAGTCAATCATCACAAAGAGTTTGCTTAATGACACCACTGGAGCATATTGATTAATTAATTAATGTCTGTTGGATGTCAAGCTTATCGATTTAGACAAATAGTCTCAAAAGAGATGTCTTGCTTCCATATCTATAGACTAACCTTTCTTATTACAGGCAAGACATCTTTATATGCACTTTTTCACTAGCAGGTTAACCCATACCAAATGATTTGATGTAGCAGTCAGGAGTGTCACGTAGCTAGGTGCAAGAGCATCTGCTTGACGTTCAAGAGGTTGAAGGATAGATCCTCCTCAGCGAACCTATTGGACTATTTTTCCATTCCAACCAATGATTCATTAAAGGCTGTGGTATGTTCTATCCTGTCTGTAGGAAAGTGCACTTAAAAGAGCCCTTACTGTTACTCGGTAAGAGTATGGTATGTGGCAACAGCTGGTTTCTTCTGATACCATGTGTCAATACAACCATATTACTGACATCCAATAATAGCTGATTACTGATCAATGTGCCCATAATGTGTTGTTAAAAAAACTTGATCTTTGATGTACCAGTCATAAACCACTGGTTGCAATTAAAAATAAAACCATGTTTTGGATTCAATTGTCTATTTGTAGTCACCAAACAGTTTTGTTATCTTACACCTTATAATTTATAACCAATAATAAAAAATAACTTTGCATAACCTAAAAACAATTTTTACTGTGTTTTAATCCATTTTTTCAACATAATTGGTACAACAATTTATAACATGGGATTTATCTAATTTTGTAACAAGTGTATAATTATTTGTGTTATTACTGCCTGTATTCAAGTAGAATAGTAAAATGTAACAAACGTTGGTATCTTGCAATATTTTGTGATTGGATCAAAACGTATTACATGCATGCACACATACACACTATCCAATGTTCTTTGATGATCAGTTTGTTGCTTTTAGATATGTATTGTTGTTACACATTCTGTAGAATGATTACACTTGTTATCAAAGTATAGAGCTGTCATTCCATAGCTCATAGATTCAATTTCTCACATGGAAAACTAATATTAAGTGGCTGTCGGGTGGGGAATACATCTTCTTTATAGAATACACGATGTATAGTTATATTATCTTGAGAACATACATGTACAGGACACCAGAATGTGTAAGAAGCCAGGATAAACTAGGTCACTTACTTCAAATGTTTTATCTGCTGCATATTTGTTACAAAGTGCTTTTGTAGATGTTAAGCTAAAAAATCAAATGAAAAGTGTATGCATAACCGTGGACAACATAATGGAAACAATTCTTTTCACAATCTAAACTCTTCATTGCAACCACGACACTCGTTCACACATTTCATTCTTCATAATATCTTAATGTCATCATTGTGTACCATGTTTGCTGATCATCATGCATTTCCTCACAGGGACTGGTTTTGTTGCTAGTGGTAAACAGCATATGCATACCCTATATATATGCCCTATATAACATGTATGTACTATTTTTTTTTTATACATGTTGCTACTTGCATGTTGTTTCACACCTAGCAACATTATGATCCCCTATGCCTTTTCTCATGTGTGTTATACATCTACCTCATGTTTTCTAAAATAGACTGATTTGTTTGCATAATTTTTCTCTGCATCAATCAAGTATAATATTTGGACTATTAAGTCTATATGGAATTTTCTATGTGCATCTAGTTCTTTTGTTATTACATTTACCTCTTGCTTGTCAATCTTGGACTTTTGTTTTTCCCTGATTAGGGGTGAAAAAAGGTGGAATGATTTGCACTTAAATCCTTCTTTTACATATATCGTTTCTATGAAAAACTGATAACTCTTGCATAACTTGCAGTTTATTCTCTATAAAATACTTAACTAGAAACTTTTTATACTCATATTTTTAAAACACATTACAAAACACAGTGACATCATGCGCAATAGGATACATGTAACTGGCAAGCAAAAATCAATAAAACTAAGGGAATTTTGCCAAAACTGCTTCTACACACATGTCTAAGATTGAACATATGAACTTACACATATTTTGAGTTTGAAACTACACATTTTGTTATTGAAATGTCTCGCAATACTTGATTGTAAAATGTTTATTTCGTTGATCATTGTTGTTATAAGCAAAAATGCTTGCTTTATCAAATGTATGAGACATATTAAAGTATTGTTTGTGTGTGCATGTTACAGATTATATGTTGGCTTCAGAAGCAATGTAAGAACTTTATTATTAGCAAACATGTTCTTTGGATTAATATTTGGTGATTTTCACGTCCTTTTTGTAAGAAATTTGTTTGAATCATATTTGTCAGTCTTAGATTCTTTGTTTTTTTTAACTATTGCCTGGTACGTGTTGGTGCAGTCTGAATATGGATTTTTCCAATAGGTGTCATTGAAGACACAGTTTCTCATAATCAGTAATAAGAGTGCTTTGGGGGTAAATTAAGCATTCCTTATGAACCTATAATTTGGTTTGTTTGGGTAAAAAATAAATTCTCATGGAACTTCTGTAAAAATTTGGATGTGTCATTTTCTCAATATTGCTGACTATGTTTGGTCACTGAACAAAATAAATCACCAGTTGGGTATAATAAAGGGAAAACAAATATATTTCAGAGATCATTTTGGTACTTTTATTATTCTCTTTTTTGCTGCGTTTAATTTGACTATATCTCCATCAACTGTACTTTATTTACACAACTGTATGATTGAATAAAAAGTCTATAATTGCATCCAATTGGCCAGTCTAGATACCATAATTTGCTGCTAGGGTTATCTAAAAGTGGCTTAGATACAAGAATACAGACCTACATGGTTTGATTACAAGCCATTTTTCTAACAATGGTGGAATGCAGCATCTATTCAATTCTATGAGCCTTTTGTGTAACGATACTAACATCTAGCCTTTTCAATATTTCAGCAAAGCCATTAGAATTATGTGGAACAGATCAAGACGTAACACTTCCACAATTTTGACAAAGTTAACCTTTGTAATTATTTCTTGGAGATGAACACTTCCATCTTTTCCTCAAAACTAATTCATTTAAGTTCCTAGGTGAAGATATATAATAACTAAAAAATTATTAGCAAATGTCATGCTAGATAATATTCTATTAACAGTAATGTTTGATTCACTGCATACCAAATTTACAACTTGAACTGTAAAGGTAAACCTGTAAGAATAATTTGATCCACTACATACGAATTTTACAACTTGAACAGTAAACCTGTTGGGTTATGTCCCATTCTAACAAGTGAGCCACAACTGGTCTATCAAAGGCCATGTTGTGTGCCATCCTGTTTGGAAAAGTACATAAACGATCCCTTGCTGTTATTTGAAGAAGAATAGCCTATATGGCATCAGCGGGTTTACTCCGTGACCAAGTGTCAATATAACCGTGGGTTTGACATCCAATAACCGCTGATTAATAATCGATGTGTTCCAGAGGTGTCGATAAACAAACTTTAAACTTGAGCAGTAAATGGTGAACCTGTAAGAATAATTTGATTCACTGCATACTAAATTTACAACTTGAACTGTAAATGGTGAACCTGTAAGAATAATTTGATTCACTGCATACTAAATTTACAATTTGAACAGTAAATGGTGAACCTGTAAAAATAATTTGATTCGCTGCATACTAAATTTACAACTTTAACTGTAAATGGTGAACCTGTAAGAATAATTTGATTCACTGCGTACTAAATTTACAACTTTAACAGTAAAAATGAACATGTAAGAATAATAGTTTCACTTTACAAGTCATACATGGTCTTCAAGGGTATGCTGAAACTTTCAGGCCATAGGATATTAGCAGATAAATGTTCTGTGTTTACAGGACTATGTGCTAGCCTGCTGACAGATATTTTAGTTGGGTCATCATCTGCCACATTCAAACAAGGGAAGAAATTTGCATAGTCTATGGAGACGACACACATTCCCTTTTTAGGGAAACATTTATTATTTGCACCTTTATTTGATAAATACTAATAGTTAGAATCAAACTTTTTTATCCCTCTATTTGGTCGATAATAGCTTGTTATTCAATGGATATTACTTTAAATTAACATCTAACTTTAAAATATCTTCCATTTTTTCTAAAACGGACCATCCAACAAGAGCTAATAACTGTGAACTTGAAACATCCTCAAATGCAACACTGATAATGCAATTAAACAATAGTTTGATGGTAAAGGAAAAGTATAAAACAAAAGGAACATTATCATATCTGCCTTTTTTTAAAGATAATTTTAATCTGGCAGTTTACATTTTGTTTATAAATAGTTACTTTCAATTGTTTGTTAAAATGAACATTTTGTCTTCATTACAATAGAATTGGAATAGTTTTGTAGTTGCGTATATATGGATTAAAAAGTGTGAGACTTGCTTGAGATATTGAAAATACTTGAATGATTGGTGTATGTTAAATGTGTGATTCAGATCGACTTGCCATATATGTACCAATTTGGTTTTTCAATTCTATTGCCATTGTAAACCAATTATCTTTATACAAAGATGTATATTTATTGAAAACCTATCACGAGAAGAGACATTACTCTGATGGTACAAATAAATGACCAAAACAACTGTTATTAGTTTTGTCTGTTTGAAATGTGCAGGATGTTACGTTACAATTAAATTATTGGTTTTATGTGCCTTATTCACTGAAGATTTAAACAACTTCAACTTGGGTACGGTCCACCATCAAAGGACGGGACCCAATGCCAAGGCTGTACCCAAGGCGAGGTGTGCAGCATGATTGTAATTTTTGTGGTTTAATTACAACCACAAAAAATACATTCATGGAAATGATACCCATTTTAAAGTATTATACCTGTATGCAAATGTATCCGGGTTGAAGATAAATTTTATTCAATATATAAAAAAATCGTATGGATAGGCAGCAAAGGTTTTGAAAAGTTGTTTTTCATTTACACAAAGTGATGGTAGAATGGATGGTTGAAAACTTACTTTATCGGGTGATATTGTCTAAATATGGAAATAAAAACTTAATGAATCAAAATAAATACATTTATATAAAAGTGTAATTTAATTTCACATTGCAAGATTACAATAATGGAGGCACTACCAACAAGTATAATAGTATTACAAAGCTGGCTAACTACCAGTAACCAAAAGAAATTAATTTTGAAACCGAAAGTAACGAAGAATTAAAGTTTACATGTAAAATATTGACAAAGGAAAACTGATTTAATATACAAGATTTTCTAGATAACAATGGATACACCAATATGGTTATTCGAAACAAAAACAATGTAAAATCCTATACAAAGTATGTAAAGCTATGTATAATACTGTCTTAAACTGCACAAATATAATCGCAGTGTGGTGGCACTATTTTTCTTGTTTAGCATGTTTTTTGTTCACCGTGTGGTTGCACTCGTTTCACCCATCCGGTAGACGTTCACCGACACGAAAACAAGTTTTGTTGGTCATGTGTGCTGAGTTTGTTTTTAGATCTGGAAACAACCATATGAACATGATAACCAACAGAAAAATCAAGCGAGATAGTTTTGAACATTTCGCCACTGCATAACATCATAATTTATGGCAGAGGCTAGAAATTGTTTAATCTCGTACACATCAATATTATATATGACAAGAACTAACAAAGATGATGTCTGACATTGTCCATAGTCAGAATAGCACACAACACAGAATTTGATAAACCAGACGTGTTTCACTGGCTGGAACGGAAAATAGCCCGTAAAATAATCTGCGCTGTGGAGGATCGATCCCACGACCTATTCCGCCACAGGCAGACATTCTACCTCTAGACTACGTCCCGCTCCCCCAATTTATTGAATATAGAATAATAATATGCTTGAACGCCGCGCGCGCAGTGCCACACCATGGCGTGGTTATAGTCAGTCTTATAGCCTTCAATAATAGCATATTATTTACCCTGTGTGCAAGTTGATTCCATTATCAAATAAAGTCGATTATCATACACCAAATTGAAACATTGGTTCTGCCTTACAGGCCATTTCTTCAACAAAACGCACGGCTGTAATTATAAGCTATTTGCTGGTAAACCCTAAGGTACTGTTGCTCACTAATTGTCGCTGGAATCCAAATGTCATCAACAGAATATTTCAGTAATATTTCTTTGATATAGAATTACGTTATAGAATTGTTAAGATGTCCTGCTGAGGCTTGTATTATGTGCACATGTGTGTGGATTCTAGCACGTCTTAAGGGGTGTCAGAAACACACGATACGTTTTATATTAGGAGCTATTCAATCGGGAATCAGTAACAACTTCTCTGTTATGAACTATATATACGTTTATCTACGAGATTACGTGAAGACGCTGCCACAGGAGGTGCAGGATATGATGGCCTTTCGTGAACACATCATGTCATCACTGTTTAAACAGTAGTTTGTGTGTATGTGTGTGTGTGTTCCGTCACATATGAATATATTGTTTGATCATAGCGAGCACAGCAGAACGTTCAAAACGCTGCTTCGAGTTTGAAAGGGACGCCATCGACATTGCAGGATATATTGTCTTTCGCGAACAAGGTGTCATATCAGTTTAAATGGTAGTTTATGTGTGTATCGTCATTATATGAATATATTGTTTGATCATTTTCTCCGGTGTCCGTTTATAACGCTCAGTTATAGTGGCATCGCTCTTAAACTCAAAACAGCGGCTTTAAAGACATTTATTAATGATGCTTGCAGAAATACACTAAAGGAGCGAAACGGGGTCTTTGAGAGGTTCTACCAAGCCAAGGATAACCTGAACAGTTATACAATTGCTACTAAGGCTCGTAGGGAAATTAGACAGAGTAAAAAGACATCTTGGAAAACTTACATTTCCAAGTTGAATTCTCAAACATCAATAACATTTGTGGAATAGGATACGTAAACTTAAAGCAAAATAATCCAGTAATACTGTACATCACTTGCCTGTCAATGGCTCCGATGTCACACCAAAACGTGATAGATAACTTTACTTACAATTCGTCTTTTGCCTGTTGTACAGATTCTTTCAATACAGTTAAAATTAAGGCTGAAACGCAACCCATTAATGTTGCTTCTGGAAATGTTTATACATAACAATAGTCCTGCAAACAGGGCCACCTATATAGGAGGGTACCGGTACCGGCGGGGTAACATTTGTCATCATGGCTCAAAATGACCAGTGGGTTGTTGTGATCATGAAATCACATGATGACAACGTCAAAAATGCGTGCGAAAAAAATACAAGCCATTGTCTGTTGAGAATGCTCTTCGTAGAGTCCATGATACTTAGCAGGGCCAAATGATATTCATTATCAGTTGCTAAAACACATGCCTGAATCATCATTAATGGGTTGCTGCAGATCTTCAGATATAGGTATCATAGGAGTCTCCAATCCAATTCCAGTTGTCGAGGAGACCAACTTCCTGAATGTCTTATTTGACAAGAAAAATTATTATCCTCTATACCCCATTGAAAATAGGTTAAAAAGAAGGGCCCCGATAGCCCGTAATATTTAAAAAGTAATAAGCAATACAGAGTGGGGCACAAAACGAAAAGTGATGCTCCGGCTCTATGCATTGTGTTTGTATCACATACTTCCTATCACTATTATTATTATTATTTGTATGCATATAACTTTGTTACTTGACTCTGGGTCCCATCCCGGACATTAATATATTTTCTGGGATAATAAAGCTAAATTTGTTAGTCACCGTCCATATTTAAACCAATCACATTTGTGGTAAATTCTGATATTGCTTAGCCCCATTGGATTCCGCGGACACGGAAAAATGTGCAGAAATCGCATTAAAAAAACCAGAATGGTAGTTCTGTGGAAAATCAATTTTCATTCGGAACACGTGCAGAATTCATTGTTTTTGCATTGGAATTGGTTTTAAATCACCGTAGAATTTCAGATTTTCATGGAATTTAATTAGTATTTTACAATCCTTGCGATTAACAGACTAGGTCGGACATGTGTTTCTTTTCAATTTGCAAGTTATAACGAATAGAGGAATATAACTATCTCAATATTAGCGCACAGTAAACAATTCCACCAAGAATCCAAGCGATGTCCAGAAGTAAAAAAGTTACCTAATTACAGTGCATATCACACACAAACACGATATAGCCACAATGCCTAGTGACGAACGCCACCAGGCTCGCGAAGCTAATGCTATTTGTAACATGTGCCTACCTCTTTATTATTCAAATTAACATGTATTTACATTTTAGTGCTTACAATGTGTTTCTTGTCATCCAAATTGTTATAGTAGTTTTTGCCTAAACACATTGGCACCTGCCGGACAAAAGTACCAAGGACCATATCAAGCTACTACAAATGCATTGGATATACATATATTTTATTGAAAGCAATAAGATATAAGTAAATGTTAATTTTAATAATAAACAAATACACAATTAGCCAGAAATATGATACATATAAAAAAGGTTTAAAATCTTACCGATGTCCGTACAGAAACTAATCCGAAATCTTTATACGAAAAACGATGCGATTTTAAATGAAAGAATTTGTAGATCAATGTAAGCTTAAGACATGTAGAAAATTTGATTTGAGATGAAATTTAGATTGATATGTTTATTAGATCTTGCTGCATAACCTAATACAATTTATCCTAATTTCCCTTAGGATGTCCGTTCTAAATTTAATTATTGTCATACAAGTATAAAGAATGGCAAAACTTCAAGACTAATTAAAATAAAATAAATAAATATTAAAAATAAAAACAAGACATAAGATATCTGTCTTGATATCTCATTAGACAATGTTTTAGTTTTAATATTTTTATAAAAGAAAACAATTTGCAAATTAATTTTATTCTTTATTGTTTGTGTGGCTTCTTATAAATTTAATTTTCAATAAAATATATTATTACCTGACATATGTTTTTATCTTGTTATATCATCTTAACCACTTTATTTTATCTTTATTATTTTTTTAATAACTATTAAATACCCTAAATAATGTCAAACCCTGCTTTTAAACTACAGTTGTATATAATTGTTTGGTATTTTAAATCCAAACTTTATCAATTAACAATAAGAAACGTTTTTAATTGTCCATCGGCTAACTAGTTCATTGGTGAAAACTACTATTAAATGTTTTGTTATGCAATGGCAACATAACTTGTTATACTACCACCTGCATATATTTTTTTAGTTTAGGGGATCCCCAAAATTTATGTTGTAAAATTTATGTAAACATTTACAATGATGACCCAACATCTAATCTTTAAAATCTATAGCTCTATCTAATAATTTATAATAAACATAACTTTTTACGCCCTACTCTTCTCTGCCCGGTGCTTGAACCTTAAATTGATATAGGCACGTAACTGTTTTTTTCCAAATCGTGATGCGGAGTCGTTAAATTTTACTTCATTCATTCTATTTACCAAGTGTTGTATGACTACTATTCATGATTGATACATATTTCCGGTAGATGTCATAGAAAATTGTAGTTTCTTCGTCTATCTGAAAATTTGATTCATGTCATGTCCAATGTTGTAATTTCTGGTGGAATATTATGTTGTAGCGGTGCATGTCCACTTCTAGCAGAATTTATGTTTGAAAAATGATAAGACTCGGTTTGCCAGTTTACGTTATTACATTTCTCTTCTCACTTGTTTATGGGTCTAGGCGATAATGTTTTTATAAAGTATCTCCCTGTCGCCAATGCTGCTGTATCGCGTTATCTCAGACATCAGATGTCTTGTCTTTGCGTTTCTCAGACATCAGATGTCTTGTCTTTGCGTTTCTCAGACATCAGATGTCTTGTCTTTGCGTTTATACATTTCTCTTTTGTCAATCATTGATGATACAGCATCCTGTGGTACTGATGCCAATTCCGTGGCTATAACGTTATCGGATTTAAAACCGAGACTTGCACGCCTATTACCTCATCAAAGAACACGGCAAATCTGGCTAAATATGTTAGATGTGTACCAGGTGTATTATTTCTTTGGCGCTTAATAACACTAAGTTGTGTTTTATACAAGCGATTATGCAGTCTATATAACACGGTTCTTCCATTGGGTATTTCTCTCTTCTTATATGCTGTTAATAATAAGTAAGGGATATTCCATTGCAAATTTCAATATTATAGAATGAAATGAGATATAAAACTCAATAAGTGCACGATGTGAGTTAATGTTCCCACTCAAAGAGCATGAAAAAACTCACCGATTGTTTTGATCGCGAAGGACGTGACGTTGCACGTGCGAAGGGTGCGATTTCAAATTGAACACTTAGTTTGTGCGTACGTTGTGTGTGTGCACTGTGGCAATATTCTGTTTTGTTTGTTACTGGAACACTAAATCATAGCCTTGCTGTCACATTGTTTACAATATTGTGTAACTTTTCAACCATGCAACGTCTTCAGCATCAACAGCGTCCCAGGGCTGTAGGCCTGCATGCTCCAAGTTTACACCACCCAGCGAATTGTTTTTAGCATTTCATGGTATTTGGCACGTCCGTCACGATTGTTTTTCATCATTTTGGTTAGTTAAGACAAAACACTTGCAGTACAAAACAATTAATGAAATCTGATAATAATAATTATTTGCATTTATTTACATAACAAAGAAATAATCGTGACGGACGTGACAAATACCATGAAATGCCCCATATCGAGAAACCACAAACGTGGATGATCGTCCACGTTCAGGACGGCCATAGGCAACAACTCCGGTTCAGGATCTCTTCATTAGGACCTTACACGTTGAGGAATCGAGGTCAATAAGCCAATCAAATCTCAAGAGAACTCCGTGTTACAACTGGCGTTACAGTGTTTGGTCAGACTATTCGTAACATACTGCATAAGTAACATCCACGCATGTCTACCCCACGTTATCCCACATTTGACTGCGTGACACATTGCTGCCAGATGTCAATGGTGTATACATCGTAGACATTGAGCCAACAGGCGTTGGGCTCCGGTAATGTTTTCATACGAGTCCAGATTCTCACTAGACTTCCATGATCGACGAGAGCGTATCTGGCGACTTCCCAATGAACGCTACGCCAACTTCAACGTCAACGTTCGTCCTCATGACCGATTTGGAGGAGGGTCTGCTATGGTGTTGGGTGGCATCACCATGACTGCCACAACCCAGCTGCATAGTGTTCATGGGAGGGTCACTGGACAACATCCTTGCACCGATAGCTGTCCTTCGCACCTCAGGCTGTGCGCCATTTTGTTTTTCAGGACGACAACGCCCGTGCTAACCGGAGTCTACTGGTCACTGAGTACCTGCAGCAGAACATCATCACACTACCGTGGCCAACCCTAAGCCCAGACCTTTCTCCCATTGAACACATGTGGGACATCATCGGACGAAGTCTCCGAAAACATCAACGTCATCCAACCAACTTGGCAGGATTAGGCGGCGCTCTCGAAGAGGAATGGGACAGGATCCCCCAAAATGTTATTGGACGTTTAATCAGGAGCATGCCACGTTACGTTGGATTCGTGCGTGCTTGGCGAACCGCGGGGGTTTTACTCGTTACTAGTGCAATTATTGAAAACGTCAAATTGACAAGCACCACCTCTGTTGCCTATCTGTGCCTCCTCCGGACCTACCTCACTATCCAGCCTAGAATCTTTAATGCCAATCCCTTGTCACATGAGTGCTGGTGTCTTACCATTAATTATTATTGCAATAAATATTAATACGTGACAGTTATATTGTTTTATAATTGAATATCCCATACTATTTTGAACAGTATAATTATATACTCATGTACTTGCGCTTCCTTGCTGGTTTATTGACAGTGGCACCATGTTGTTCTCGTACTTTTAAATTGATATTGGTGCCGAATATGACTAGATGCGGTTGATAAGCACAGCAGCTATCGCTGTCCATTGAAGTTTTGTTATTGCTATAACTGGAACAGGGCGTAGTTCAGCGGTAAAGCGTCTGCCTGCGGCTCGATGGGTCGAAGGATCGATCCTCCTCAGTGGACCCGTCGGGTTATGTCCCATTCCAACCAGTGATCCACGACTGGTCTATCAAATTCCGTGCTGTGTGCTATCCTGTCTGTGGGAAAGTGCACATAACAGATCCCTTGCTGTTATTCGAAGAGTAACCATGTGGCGGCAGCGGGTTTCCTCTGTGACCAAGTGTCAATACCACAATGCGTTTGACATCTAATAACCGCTGATTATTAATCAATGTGTTTCTAGTGGTTTCGTTAAACAAACAAACAAACAAACAAACTGTATTGTTATAAGTGCGCCATGCTCCGAGTTTTAAATAGCGGCATCAGTTTGAATATCCCTGAAAATGATAAAATATAGCAGATTTAATTTTCATAGCATGCTATCAGATACGTATACCCGATAGCATTTGACCTCCATCAGATATAAAATTTAATAACAATTACAAGCATTTGTTTCGGTAGCAGAACGCTCGCCCTATCGAACATAAGGCTAAACTATTCCCTGGATGTTGTCTGAGTGTTAGTAGAATAGTAGTGTAGATACATGTACAGTCTGTTTGGCCCCCTGTCTTGGACACATCCATCCGGGATCTCGGAGTATGTGCCCAAGACAGACGTGCTTGAACCTTCAGTGGATGTAAGCACGTGTCAAATGGTTGATTGATTGATTGATATATTGTAGATGTTACTAATTCTGTATAAAGGAGACACGCTTTAAAAGAACTACTGTAAATTGTTTATGCGGCAATATAATCCGTAGTACACCACAGTGGGATGTTAAATTGCGGTTGATAAGGAAGGAACCTTGCTTATCTGTTTACTTCCATTATTTTGATAATGATGCTAGTTCACTGACGAAACGTTGAGTTCTTTTTGTTTTATTGGAAACAAACTTATTTCATAACAAGGATCCTTTGTAGAATGTTAGTTAGGCCGGGGTAGTGGCGAGGATCGGAAGACTGACCCCTTCCAATCCCACCCACCCTCCGCAGAATAGACAATTCAGCTCCAAAAAACGGACTACATGTATAATTATATACGTTTAATCCCTGTCCCCGAAATATCGGGATAAGTAGCCGAGTTTGCGACCCAACGCACTCTTCTATCACAAAACCAGGCATAGGCATATATATAATTTATTTACTTGCTTATATTACATGTATATCCAGGACAGAAGTTAGTGTTAGTATGATAGAGGAAATCCGCTACTCTTGATGAGTAGCAAGGGATCTATACATACCACACACAGCCTTTGTTAAATTTATTTATTTGCCTTTTTAATCCACCACCCCCTCCTTACCAAAATCCTGCATCCGCCCGTTACATAATTATGCGATCGTGATGCAATAACAAATTATTATGTTGACCGCGTATATATTACGGACGTCAAAAGGCTTGTGTCCATATTGAAAAGTGGGTTCTATTATTCAGGATATGCGTAACTTTCTCAAAACCAGATCCCTACAACATGCAGTTTTGATTGATTCCTGTGTGCGAACCGTACACTTTACTTTGGTTAGTCGTGTACAGGGCTGCGGTTTAGAAAGCTATAACAATGTTATCGTTATTCTATGGTAACGACATATCGACTGTAATATTATGATGTTTGTATTGTCAATTATTTAGTGTTTTTCACGAACTTCATATCATGCCGTTCTGAGCGACCCGAGCGTGCTTGTAAAAAGATAATAGTTATTTCACCCAATAGACCTAGTGTGACTAATGTACCTTTTGATTAATGTTTGTAATCAAATGGCAGCTAATTACGTTCATACTCGTGAGTGATTGTCTAATAGAGATGTATTGTGTCTGACGTGTTTGGTTTGGGCTCTGTTGTAGAACATTATATATCCGCATTATGTTGATGGCATTAGAACGATGTTTTCGGGTCGAAATGCGTCGTGGGATTTCGCGCCAAATCGATCACTCACTAGCTCTGCTTCTGTTAAAGACGATCGCTCACCATTTCTCGTGACGTAAGCAATGGAGCCAGCCACAAGACCATTCATTTGCGTATAATCATTATAACAAGCGAAAACACTGTCCTGGGAATGTTTGGGTCTGCTACGAGCCTTTTTGTAATCGCGGTGTTGTTGTTTTTTTTTTGATATAACTATATCAATAAATTTTAAACAAGAAATATATCGATTAATTTGGAGTTATTAATCATAAACAAATATATAGGCAGGAAATAAGTGTTAGATTTTTTGAATACTTAAGAGACCGTGCATAAACATCAATTTGTTTCACAACCTTACCTAAACAAATTTATAGAATTTGTTTTGTCCCCTTACCTCTCCTAAGCAAGGTTTACTAAGAATTTGATTATATATTTACTATATTATATATTTATTATTATATACTTTGTTCTCCAAATGTTATCTGTATAATTATGTTTGTAACTTGCTCACTTTGTAAATTTAATATTA
>JAUTCZ010056705.1:0-10314 GCA_032273805.1 Melanodrymia brightae | reverse complement strand
TCAAATGTGTATGACCAATACGAGAACGACACAAGACAACCTCATCCCTCCTGCTCTGTCTGTAGGAGGACTGCCACGGCAGGATATATTTTTCTCTCATCCCCTCACATGTAAGTTAGAAATAGTCCACATGGTTACACTTGACAATACGGACATAATATTATGTGGTTTTCACTGTAAATACTGTCGCAAACATTCATTACATAAACAATGGAATATTGTAAGTAGTACCAACGCTTGCACACCTCCCAAATACTCCCCTTCCCCACCTACCGGCTTCGAGGTCATAGTGACCTAGACTGAGTGTATCAAGGTCATGACGGTCTATCGTGTCACTCTGACCTTTTGATCTAGCGGCCCAAATGTCCCTGTCGTCAAGGTTATATCGTGTCCTAGACTGTGTGCAGCTGGTCTACACGATGTGGTCTCCCGTGACGGTCCGGCTTTTTATCCTCATATCTTTACCCCTAATGTTGCTAGATTCAATATGATGGTGACATCTCGTACCATACTATCAGCTGAGTGCATCATGGTCGTGACGTCTCCCGTGTCGATGTGACCCTTTGTCCTAATTGTTTTGATGTGTCTACTTTCGGCTTCAAGATAGTTTAATATGGCATTTTATGGCTGTTCCACCCTTTTGTACATAATTTGAAGTCGGGGACTTGGCAAGCCTCGTGCCTGAATAGCTCTATCCCACACTAGTACATATGAAGGATTGTTATAATCTCTCACCAATACCTGGTATAAACATCAACTGCTTTGGCTATGATTCGTGAGTACATGCCATCTTGACTTTGTCATCATTTCCCTTTGAATCTACCTTGTCCAAAGATACATAATTATTTTGCTATGCTAATGGTTTTATCATTTATATCACAAGTAAAGAAACATATATATCGATACATCTGGGCTGCAAGCCTACAACAGACGTACCTTAACCTCAGTTGGATATATGCACGTAAATACGTTATAACTAACTAACTAACTAACTTACTTACGAACGAACGAACTAACTTGCTATTGGCGATGCAACACAATTAGTGTCTGCTGATTTAGAAGTCGCAACAATGATCATCGTAAATGTTACAATCATCTTTAGGGTAGGACACATTTACAGCCATTTTCTCGATGACAATTATTCGGCTAAACTATTGTCCCGCTTCTTTATGTTCTCCAAAATAAGTGATTAAGCTTTGGCTTGGGGAATCTGCGAGTGGAACCAATTGAATGTGGAGAAGAGAGAACACTGCTTAATGCCAGAAGCTACACACGGGAGTCCGCTTGATTTGCACCACCAGATTCCATTAGGGAACGTTTTATTGCAAAATATAAAAGAAGCATCAAAGGGAAAGATATTATTCTCCCATCGACATCAGTAATGCCGGGATCCAAAACAACGTCTATGACTATTTGATGACTAGTTCTGGAATGAACCGTTTTGTTGGTTCTTTTATTGCTCGAATCCACTGTTAATATCATAAATCATTAAAAAGAGTCGATGCTAACACGATAACTTGATATGCACGAAACCGTAATGCATTGTATTTTTAATATGTGTATGTGGAAACACATAGGCCCCTACTATGTGTTACTTTTCATTTTATGACTTTTAATATTAGGAGAAGCCCCAAAATCGGGTTACATATAGATAGTCAAATTTCGTTATATTGAGCGTTGCAATAACGAATACAATGTATATGTCGAGATACATGTACAAGTCTGGTTAAACAGACTTTCTTTAATAATTAGTGCAGCAGATAAACACGAGGGCCCGGTTGTTCGAATCGTGGGTTAACTTAACCACTGGTTAACACTAACCATGGGTTGGATTCCATAACCCAGGGTTGGCTAATCACAGGTTAAAAGCTGGGTTAGGGTATATTTAACTCATAGTTAGCGATAACCAACGTTTTAACAACGCAATTTTTAATCAGTAGTTAAATTTAACTCATGTTTAGGCACTTAACCCTAGGTTAGCGCTAACCCAGGATTCGAACAACAGGGCCCAGATATAGAAGGAATTGTACATTTTATGGTTGAAGCATGAAATTTTGTAAAATGATTCTGGGTATAACAACAGTCATTTTAAGATCGGGACCCATCTTGAAAGTCATGCGTGTTGACCTTGACGGCCATTTTGAATGTATCCCTCACCGTAACCTGTTACATTTTTTTTTTATCACTTGCAGATGCTGTGTATGACCTTTTACCGCATAAATTACTTCTGCCTAAATTAGTAAACCCATCATAATATAATGGCTTTAATGACTTGTAGGGGATTTAGTAAATCAACTGTTGTAACAGTGACAGCATCATGCCTTTTAAGTATTGATGTCATGTAATTATACTTGACATGACTGGTATTGTTCTAAATAAGCGTAGTTATTTGACGCGTGTTTTGTGCTTCTGCCGTCATATAATTGGGCGGGTCATTCAGCGCAGGCATAGGGATAAACTACTCAGAAAACGTAAAGCTATAAATTGATTTACAATTTTACTAACTTTGAACCGTGTGCCTTGACAGTAGACATGATAAACACGGTTAAACTCACGTTCGTTTTTTTAAAGAACGATTCGTTTGGCAGAGTGGTTGTTGTGTTAGAATCGGTGCGGTTCATTCGAATCCCAATAGTGCAGATTTGGTTTGAAACATATTTTATTGCTTTATAAAAATAAATGGATTAGCGACTAATGCAGATAAGTGGGTGTTTTCACTTATGGCATCTCTTTTAATGATTCCGTAGAGGTCAAAAAACGTTCCTATCAATAAACCTGTTTTGTATCAAATATTTACCCTTCAAGGCAATATGTATAAAATTGCATTTTTTATAATTAGGAGAATGGTTGCCTTTGGCGATTTTCCTTCATCGTATTACTGGTCGTTTCTTAATAAACATGTATCGTTTTTGTAGCTGTAAGCGACAGCCATTCAAGCGCGTCATTGCAATTTCTGTAAACATCGGAATACATTTCTTTCAAAAAATATCGAAAATATCTTAACCAAATTATCATACCCACAATAATATATTTGTACAAGACGCGATTCGACAGCATGGATTCACGAATTATTGTCATGAGTGTGATGGCAGGTGTCCTCAAAGTGAGGGAAGTTGATGGGAGGAGGGTTGGGATTTTGTGTGGCGGAGCGGTGTATGGGATGGGGTTGAGTTCGGTGTGGAGTTCAGTCTAACCCGAAAATATTCTTGTAGACTTTTGGTCGTGGATCTTTCCCGATAACGTTTCCTGTTGTGCCACGTTTATAAGAGAGTTTCTGTTTCCTTTTGTATTAACGGCAAACTGCCTATAAGCTAACGCTATTTGTAACATATTTCTGGCTAAATAAATTGAGCATTGTTTATTTTAGGAATTAACGTTTACTTACCTCTTATGTTGTTTCTGGTCATCTATATTGTGTATGTTTGCCTAACATAATTTGCCTCGTGCCAAATTATTGTAGAAAAAAGCCCAAGGACAATATTAGCTACTACTAACGCACTTATATACATGTACATATATTGATATTGTAAGGAATAAGATGTAAGTAAACGTTTATTTTAATAATACAAACTGCTCAACGAGCCAGAAATATGTTACAAGTAGCATTAGATACGTAAGCACGGTGGCACATTTCTTACAATTAGGCATTGTACCTTTAAACGTAGTCCTCTCTTAAAATATTTTTCTGAGCCTGTCACTGAACTAGTGCTATGAAATAGTTTTCAATTGCCAAAACTTATGACCAATATACGGGCAATGCTATCCACTCCACATTACTGTATTGAACTACTAGTCTTTTTATCATTATATATAGCAAACATTGACACCCAGTAGCCGATGTCTTTTTTCATGCTGGGGTGGTGTTAAACCTTTATTCAATCAATCAATTGATCTACTATTGAACGTTATTCAAATTAGCCCCCGTATATGGGTGCATCAAGTAAGGACACAGTGGATATGCAAGTTGACTAGAAATACAATAAATTGTGCCAATGTTTGCTTTTCACTGCAGTGGTTGCAACTGATCGTTAATATTGCTCTAGCGTACTGCTATAACGTCAAGCCGGCATCACTCTACAGATAATATAAACCGTGCTGTCCAAACATTTGGAACGACAACAGAATGAGATGTTTAATGCATGGACGCTCTTGCCTCCATTATAAACTATACGTTGACGATGAATTAGTCTGCACATTGGTTGCACTGTATCGACTACGTGATGATGAAGACGATCATCGTGTTCACAGCTGCAGAGTAGGTCGTTATGGACATTTCACCCAGGCAGGGTTGACTGAGGTTACGAAGTAGATGTCCATGTACGTTATTTATGTAGTTAACAGTTTCGTTTATTGCAAATAACAGGACAAATGTTGGTGTTCCGAATACGAGATGAAGATAGCGAAGGCGGATAAGTAGAACACTAAATTACAAATTGGCTGTGGTATGACACGAACACCTCTTTCAATATCCTCTCTGTCAAAATACAACTTAGCATTTGTCAGGGTGTTCAGATTAAATCGGTTGACGCCCAGGGTAATAGGAATACGAGTCCGGGGAAAGTGACGTCCGGAGAGATGAATAATGTTACTTAGGAATCTTACCAGACTTTCAATAATCCCTCGCAAGGTCTTAGTATAGTTAATATCTAGTTTTATGGATCGAGATATTTGTATCAAGTTTATCTTATTATTTAACCTATTTTGTTAAGATATTATATCAGATTTGCTTTCCTACCGACTTTACATTCCTCTTACACCAAATGAAATGAGCCCACACTTAGTGTTGGTTCTCAAGTGTAGGTGTATTTTGCGTACATTAGATGCATTGTTTTGGTTTTTACATAAATGTATGTCCCTATTACTGACAATATTAGGATTTGGGAGTTACGAAATCAGTATCTAACGTTCATTAATATTGCATACGCAATTTTGGAAACGTCTGGCCTTGGTGTTTCAAAATTTATGGTAAATACTTAATTAACCCTACCAGGAATGAAAAAAAAGCCAACATTGACTGGTACACGGCGGATATTTGAAGGACGTGTGGCGCCAATAAACCTCGTTTTCGACTGAAATAATCCATAAAGCTTGTCATCACAGCTACGACTACTAGATTAAGTACCCATGGGTACGCTGTAGTCGTCAGAAGCAAAGTGAATTTGTCCAGTCTCAACGCTAACTGTCATCACCTCTCTAAACATATACAAGTACCGCAAAGAATCGGCTCTCTCGGACTGTCAGGGGATATAGAATTGTAAATGGACTTTACGTTATAATGCCCATTGCCTGAGAGATACAGCAACGCGCCGATTTTCTAGGTATCTAGTTACTATCTATTGTAAAATAAATTTATTAAATAATGTTATTACCCCTGCGGGCACTCTAACAGGGGGAAAATAAATATCATAATTTGAGAAATGATCAAACATTGGTATAACGTGTCATTTCATTGGCTTGTTAAAACAAATTAGACCAGGAGACCAGGTCCTCCAACTAAAACGAACGAGGTACTAATATGTAACATGAACCCATGACTATGTTGGTAAGGTGCAATATTTGGAAGCTTTTCTGACGTGGTATAGTTAATGTTATATTTTAACACATTTTAGGGGTCACTTTGAGACCACACACCTCCCCAGCGTTTTTACGCAGCGGTGACCATTAGCAGAAATCCACTTTTGTACATCTCATACCACTACCTAAATGCCCATATAGGGGCCTACTCAGATATTGGTACCTCGTTCGTTTGAGTTCGAGGCTCTGGGATCTTTGGGTATACCTTCATCTTCTTTATTTTCAGCTTTAAATGATATCGGCTCCAATTATGTTTGGAAAAACGTTTCGCAATAAAATTTTAATAATAAAGATCTAGAAATAATATGTTACAAATAGAATTAACTTAACAAGCACGGCGGCATTCTTCTTTAAAATATTTACTTCTGACAAATAAATCTAAAGACCATTAACTGCAGCCTACTTAAAGTATGCTACCCACATACACGCCGTTTCATAACTATTATGCTAATATTATCTTATATATAATTGAAATAGCATTACATGTATATACTTTTGTAATCAATATTATAGTAAAATAACACATTCAATGTCACTTTTGCGATCGAGCGTATTTAAAACGATTTATAGCGCATGAGAATCGCTGCAGTTCTTTCGAATCAAACTTATTTAAAATGACTGTTTTCTGCAGGCCAGAATCTAAAGGATCCACTCTTCCAAGAAAAAACATATTAATGTTTACTATTAAAGATCTGTTTTTTAAATATCACCCACGTACGATAATCCTGCCTACGGCCTTGTTTCGATCTGAGCATCATAACCTAAATTGATTGTTTTCTTTGCATCATAATCTTAAAGGCACAGTGTCTAGTTTCTAAGTGCTAAATTTTAAAAAGTGTTTTGGTAAAAAAATAATAGTTTGGTCACACAGTCTGAAAGGTGTGGCGCAATGGTCCCCGTAGGCCATGCAATCTAAGTAATGTATCGGCATTATGTTCTATACTGGGGTTTTTAAGTTCACATTTAAAATGAAATGTGTAAGCCACACCAATGTACTTTTGAGTAAAGTCAGGGGAGAGAGGACAATTAGCTGCAAGGTGGAAGTACGGATGAGCTTGTTCTGTGGGTAGAGGATAACATTCTATATAAACGAAAATTAATACGGTTATGTCGAATATGTTTTAAAATCCAGTTACACTATCACGGTAAATGGACTTCTATAAATACCGTAATTAAATTGTTCATATGCCCTGTAGGCGCAATGATGAGGATTATTAATGCAATTAGCCAAAGCCGCTCGTCAGTTAGATTTGATCCTGCCCATACTCTGAGCATTATACCGTGCTGCCACACGTGCTGTTGCACTACCAGATAATGGTCCAGGGTTTAGCAATAATGATACTGACCCGTGGAGACAGTGGCTACACGACTGAGACAAATGGGAAATATCGATCACATCAGAGCATGAAAACTGGAGTTGGTCTTTTTTTCGTTCCCGAAACAAAATATCCGAAAAGTTCAAAATGTATCCATCCATGGGATAAGTTTCTTTGAAACAATACTGTTGTAAAGAATTGTGTGTGGTTGTTAAATGTGGTGAGACGTACGGACACTAAACAGAAGGTACAAACACATTTCGAACTTAGACAATAGTTGTATACATGTCCAGGGTGTTTCATATTATCTGTCTGTAATGTTATGCAATGTTATGTTTGTTGCGTAATTATATATGTAAACAAAGCCATGTGTTGTGAGACCCTACATCATTTGTAACAAATACGTCACATGGGAGCGAGCCTCGTTCTAGGTCTTTGCACCCGGCGGGAATAAAGAACTTGATCTGCAATCGTCGTCATTGATTTATGGTTTAAAAGTACCAATCATTATTATGTTTACGCAACAAACATAACACTGTCCATCGAACTTGGACAATAATTATTATGTTTATACATGTCCATATTATCTGTCCTTATTATGTACATTTGTATTTACTACACACATCAGAATACAATAAATTGGAAAGCATAGCCTTATGGCAGACATTTACATTTTTATTTGATGTATAATACTTGGGAATTACCTTCGTGACAGCCAATACGCTTCAGTGTCCATTGTGAGCAATTATACACGTCTGACAAATTTAAACGTTGGCTTCAATATAATTAACTATTTTACCCAACAAGCTACTACCATGAACCTTTTGAATCCTAGCTGTGAAAATCTGGGTAGTCAACCACTACAAGTATTAATATATCATGTAATGTGGAACATCTAATTGTTTAAACAAATCTAACCACCTCAGATCGGTCAGGATATATCAGTTGTTATGGCTTATTATACGCAACTGTAAATGGTCATCATTTGATTTCCTTGAGTGTGCCATGAACCAATGTCAAGACGATGGTTCGTTGCTGTCTTAAGCAGGAAACACAGAACGCTTGTTTGACTTCGTGGCGGACACTACCACTGGGAGGTCAACAACTCTAGAAAGACAAGTGATCAATTAGATCCCAATCAAGACTCTTTTGGAACTAAATGACAGCTACTGGAAGTGTCATCTTCAAATCACGGTCCAAATTATTGGTAATCACCGAGTGCAAGGCATGGTGCAGTGTGAAACCTGTTCGCGTGTTAACGTCGGTGAGAGATGTTGATGACAGAGCATCTTCTTACTTCCCCAAACGAAAACACTGCGTAAAGGGCACCACACACGGAACCTATTAGCTGCAACCTAATTCATTCGTGCATATTATATATCAGGTCTATACACTGATTTTTATTCGTTTACATCCATTTTTTCGTGCTGTGGTGTCGTTAAACACCAACATAATAATAATAATGTTCACGAATGAACAGTTCGATACACACAAAAGGTGGGAGCTTAGCTCCTGTGGCTTTGCAACGTTCACTAGTTCTCTTGCGGCAGTCTTGTTTAAGTAATGTGACCACAGACTTCGTTTCCATTAGCCAGCTTCTAAAAGTCTCAAAAGTTTTTTCCGGCGCACAACAGATATTTTTGACACGCATGGCAGAAATGATAGATATTTTTCTTAACGCCACTAGCGAAAAACAACCTCAGAAATTACGCGCACGCGGAAGTAGTTCTCGCTTTACTTGGCAGGAATGAATTTGGCTTAGATTAATCACTTCCGTGTGCGGCGTGCTTTAAGGTCTCCAATTTTCTCATCTCGAATAACTTGGGTATCTCGCGGCATATTTCTCAATCGCCAGGTTATCAGTCGCCATCGAAAAATAACGGTATATCCAACTACCGATATATCCAATTCCCGTTCCAACCAATGACCCACGACTGCTCAAAGGCCGTGGTGTGTGGTATCCTTTATGTGAGAAAGTGCACTTATGGAAAGTTATGGGGGTTACTAATAGTTGCAAACATTGATATACTGTCTATGTCAATATTCTGTTTCGTGTGCCGCCGTGGTGCGCTTACACAGAATGTGCTAAACTACAAGTATTATTGCAACACAGAAACTGTACAGAGTGAACTCAGAGAAGAGTTATCTACATAGCTCAGCGCATGAGCATCAGCCTGAAGTTCGATGGCTCACATGATCGATTCTCTTCAGTGAACATTTATTATTTACATATCATTCCTTACAATATCAGTAGTATGTATATTCAATGTTTTTCTGGTCATCCAAACGGTTATAATAGCTTAAATGTGAGCTTTTGCCAAACATAATTTATCTCGTTCCCAATTATTACAGACAAAAGTTCAAGAACCATATTAAACTACTACAAACGAATAGGATATATCTATATTGATATTGTTAGCAATATGATTTAAGTAAATGATAAATGTAATAACAAAAATGCTATAATTATGAACCAGACATGTTACAATTAGCAATCACGGTGGCATATGCCTTAAAACTAAGCATTGTGTCTTCATGGAAAACGTTTCGAACCTAGGGTTATTTGTGTTTGGCAGTTTATTTCTCAATAAACCAAACCGGAAACGGAACTATATTGTCCTGCAAATCCGCTAGCCTATATAATTATCCTTTGTGCACTGTAGACGTTAATATCTGTGTTAGTGACTCGCCGTTTACACGTACTTAAAACTGCAAGTGAAAGCAACCGAATACTAGTATGATGAAAGCTTTAAAGTTCAAAAATAGCTTGTTAATTAATGAACGTTCTTGTAGACTTTCTGTTACATTCACGGTTAGTTTGTCTCTAGACGGTGTCTGTTTACTTTAATAATTATAATGATTCCGTTTTATTCAAATATAGCGTCTCACTTTATGTGTCACTCGGTACGACCTGATTCATGTGAGTTTGTCTTTTCTTCCATAAAGAGATCAGTCCGTATCGGAACACATACACATCCCAATCAATCAAACTTATAGTGTTAAAGACTCACCCCTGATTTTTAAGACGGACACTGACCTCATTACGTAGCTCATTAGTTAACGTGTCTGGCTGTCAAGTTTCATGCAAAACGGTGCAGTAGAATCGAATCCAACTTGGGCACATGGTGTTTTTTTTTTTATATTTACATGTCCTGGGTTGGCGTTTCTGCTGGTGGATTTAAGTCCCCGAGTGCACCACAAGCCTAGTTGCAATTGACTTTTTTTTTTTTTAAAATAAATGTTATTACCCCAGATCAATAACAATGGCAAAGTTGGGGAGCTTTGCTCATTGCTTTACAATATATAAAATATACAATAATAGAAAAACATATAAATAAGTATACAGATAAAGATATTACTAACATAATTAATCATGTTATATGTACATTAGTTGTCATTGATATGGAGTATTAATGAAATGTGG